>KV426090.1:0-88454 GCA_001632375.1 Exidia glandulosa HHB12029 | reverse complement strand
CAGCCGAGTATACAGTACCAGATGCAGCCGCAGGTGTATATCGAGCCGCCGCCGCCGGAGCGGTTCGTGCTCGAGAAGCAGAAGGAGGAGGAGAAGGAGTCGGGATGCTGTCGTTGCGTCATTATGTGACCGCACTGCAACTTCTCATTCTCACTATCCGTCTTCGCCTTCGTCTGCTTCCCCTTCACCTCATGCGCTGGTGCCCGGTTCGTTCGTGCTCACTTTTCGTTATTCGCTTCGCTTCGTCGTTGTGTTACTGCATGCATGCTGTCGTCCTCGCACGTCCACCCGCCGGTCCCTTCTCCGACTCTCTCATCGCCCGCCCAACCCCAGCCGCTCGCTCCTCCATTCATCGTCCTTCAAGCTCCTCGACCCCCACCCCAACCGCATCCATCTATCCTACTTGCATCCAACCACCCCCCATAGTCCTTTCGCCCCCACCCACCCGTCAATGTTGTGATTCTCTCTCTCACCCTGTAGTTTTACGTCCTTTCTCCGTGGATGGCTTTTCGTTTCCGGGTTCAACTTCCCCGCTTTTTTCCTATCCCATTCAATTGACGCTTCTCGATCTTGGTCAATGGTCGCATGTCGATTCCACGTTCACGTTGTCCCTCTCTCCGCCCCATACAGATTCATTTGCAATATTTTCCCTATCTCCGTAGCTATACGCAATGAGCATGCCCCATCATCTTTTTGTCGACGTTTCGGTGGCTCAATTCGTCTGGTAGATAGGACATCCTCGCGGAAGATACTCGTAAGCGTACGGGAACTCATTACTCAAACTGTGCCATCGTGTGAGCTACTTGAAGGCATACGAGTCAGTCGCAGTGGTGTCGAAGAGATTATGTGGCTTACGCTTGAACAGCCGTCACTGTGTCGCGATTAACCTCTGCCTCTGTGGCTACGCCGAAGCCCATCGCGGTAGTCGGAGTCGAGAGGTCTGAGTCCTCCTTAATTACGAGCTCCTCCTGCATGTTCAACAGCTTTGTCTTCCATTAGCCTAGCACTCATCCATACGCGGTCTGCTCACCATACGCGAGCCCATGAGCGAGAGGAGGACTGCGGTGATCGGTTCGAGAATGCCGGCGAGACTAGGCTGGATAGTTGTCAGACCTCAACACAACTAGTTACTGAAACGCTGCGCCGCACGTCTTTGCCTCCGAAAAGAACCGCGTTGGCAATCGACAGAACGAAAATACTGTTACGACCGATGAGGTTGAACCAGTGGTTTGGGACTGGACATACAGTGCGAAATACAGCAGAGAGTCCCGTAAGAGGACTTGGATTAGACTGGACTTCCAGCCGCTCTGGTCCTCCCTGATAAACTGAAGGGCTTTGGCTGCAATCAGGTAAAAGGCAAGACCCTCATAAGCCAGGATTGGCAGCCTGGATGACGTTAGAACAACAAGCAATGTTCTCTGCGCAGCTCCATACCAAAACGCCCAGAGGAAGCCATATGGGGTCGTTACCGTACACTGTCGCGCGCCAACATATGGAGTTTCGGTGGCTATACGGGTGCAGATTGTGATGAGCCGCACGGGAGTCGAAAACGGTAGACCGCCGTCGGATACCTTTAGTACGGCTCCCCACAGCGCCTGCAATAGCAGCCGAACCAAGGGTTGCGGCAACGAGGAGTGAAATGAGAGTCTTATGGAGGCGCTTGTTCGAGTACATTGCGCAGATGCGGACATAGATGATCGTGTCCGTAGCGAGAAGTTGCGCCATCCCTATCGCGGCAGCGCACTTCAGCAGGGGAACGCCCGCGCAAGTTGCGGAAGCCCACCAAATCCGATAAGCCAATAGGAGATAGCAACCTTGCCTGACAGGCCGTGTCAATAACATGTTGCGGAATGAATGCGAATGAAGACGTACAGCTGGAGGAGTTCCGCAGGCATCGACTTTAGAAAGCACCCGGCAATCTGCACAAGACGTACAGCTGATGAGACAGAAGTAGGTAAGCTCATATACTACCGCCGAGCGATGCACAGACCGTGTAAGTTACGTGGGGGCTAATGTGGGCTTGGTTGCAGGTCAGTCACCGCACTCGAGGGTACATTGACCTCCTCTACGAAATTGCAGCACGTACAGTATGTGTTGAACGACTGTCCCACGAATGTCATGTATCTGTTCTAGAGGTGATAGCGTGAGCGACCAGGCTGACTTGTACGCAGCTGAAAGATGATCACTGACAATGAAGAAAAGAATTGAAGTCCACGAGCGTCGTTTACCCTTCGGGCGTCGTGAGACTCGTCTCGAGTATATTTAGGAGCCAATTACCCAGAACATATCAATCTGCGGACTGTGAGTGGTATTGTCGTAGGTCATAGACGCCAACGTACCTCACGATCCAGGGTAATTGTCCAATCGTACAGCAAAATTGTGGAGGCCGCAACTGAAATGTACCATGTAAGCATGTGTAGAGTGTTGGATGGGAATTGACAACCTTCGCAATATGCGTGCCACGTCCAATGGAGCTCCAGAGTGTATTCCGTGAACGGATAGGTCACCATTGCAAGAGTGAGAAGCTTACAGTCGCATTACCGTGATGCCCAGTGAAGGTCTTATACCGGATCCTCTACTCGCACCTTCACGGGAAGCTATATTACTCCCTGCAGCTGTGTAGTGTAACACTCCCCCGGCTGATCGACAGGATCGCCTTCAGGGAGGTTGATAGAGAACGAGCCTTCTTCGGGTTATGCGGCCTGTCCCGGCAACGCTTGCAACGGCGCTTCCAAGAAACTCCGAGGCTTCCTGGAACGCACCCTCTTCGTTGATGGATCTCATTCCATTGGAATTTTTGCCGGTAGTGATCAGAACGACATCGCTGTACTTGACATGGGAGTTCAAAACGTACTGAACCCTACTTGAAACTCAGCGGAATTCCACGGACGTCCGGGATCAACCTCCGGATCACATCAACGTTGCATCAACCCTGATGCACAGCCGAGCTGAGAACTCAACTTCTCTCACGCGGCGGATCGGCTGCTGTCCACAGCAACCGCAAGCGCACAGCGCACACGGCTACCGGCACTCCGCTCGGCACAGCTTGTACTCGTCCATCTTCCACTTTGCAGCATCGGGCCTACAGCACGATTCTTGCAGCAATGTGGTTGTCAGCTGTTGGCATTGCCTTCGCCGCGTACTTGCTCCTGGTTCGCCGTCTACGCTACCGTCAGCGCGACCGCTTCCTCGAACAATTTACATCTTCCGAGCTCGAGCACATGACACCGGCAACCGCACAGAAGATCGCGTTGAATTCTCTCCATTACGACAACGTCGTGACCATGACCCTGGGCACATATGTTGCCTTATTCAAGGTCTTCGGAATCGTACGTTCATCGGCGCTTTCTTCGTCGCCATGCTTGAGCAACACTCTAAACTTTCCCATTCGTTACGTAGCCAAGTGTAGCCTCCCTACTCATCAAGACAGGCAGTTTCGAAAACGCACGGTCGATCTCTAAGCGACTTGCTGATGTGAGTGTTCAAACACTTGCGATAATACCGAAATTAAGGCTGCGCGAAGACAAACGTGCTGTTGAGCACATTGATCACCAATCCGTTTACTGGTCCGGGGTCTGGGAACGACGCCGGCATCGATGACCCACGGGGAGCAATTGCGGTCGCTCGTATGAACTATCTGCATGGGCGGTATAATATAGTGCGTGCCCCTGTGGGCGTGATGAACTTCACTCAGTCACTTTCACTTAGAACAACGACGACATGCGCTACAACTTGGCATTGTTCGTATTGGAGCCTATGGTGCGCTATCTATCTTACTACAATAATGCCATACCTGCGAGAAACTACTAATATGAACTTAGAAATGGACTGCACACTTTGACTGGAGACCACATTCTCCCATCGAATGCCAGGTACGCCCGATCGCGAGGTAGGAAGCGTCCGGCTGACTGTCTAGGCTATGTTTGTTATGTGGTGCGAGATCGGTAGGCGCATGGGAATCGCCAACTTGTGGTCGACATTGGACGAAATGGATGCTTGGGCGGCGGTTCGCCTACTTCGCCTCCGATCGCGCATGGTGAACTAATACATTTGACCCAGGCATATGAAGAAGAGCGCATGCAGCCTTCAGAGGCGTCATTCGAGCTAGCACACACGTTACTGGAACATTACTACGACCGTCTCCCGGGCATCCCTGGTGCACGTCGGTTTCTCAGAAACGTCGTACATTCTATCCTCGATGAACGCACTCGTCGCGCGATGGGGTGCGGCGTCTCTAACATATGGATGATGGAGTGTTCACGCATCTGTAGACTTCCTGACCCTTCACCGTCGGTGCGACGGACGGTGTATGGACTTTTCCACCTTCGCGCATTCGTCGTTCGGCATTTCTGTCTCCCGCGCAGAAAGCCCTTATATTGGGCCGACGTGAAGCCGCCAGGGCCGGATGGGCGTCTTCATACCATCTAGTACGTCGTCCACAGACACCCTGTTCTGCATCTCAACATATCCGGGTGCAGTCAACGCAGGGGTGGACCGTGGTACTATCCAGAAGCGACGGGATTGGCCAAAATCAAGCAGGATATCAAGGTCTCCCTCGGGATTCTGCCGCACGAAAAGGTCCCAGGACCGCAGTGGCGCAGTCAAGGATATCGATTGGAGGAAATCGTGCGTCCGGAAGAGTCGCATAGAGCTCTGCCAGCGCTGAATAATATTATAATATAGGGCCCAACGCGCTTTGAACGAGGTGAGAGCTCACGGTCAAACAAATCACTGACTCATACTTCGCAGAGGGCCATGAGGAAGTGATGGCGCAGGCTGCACAAATTCATGGCCAGGAGATCAAAGGGCCGTTGGGACTGAGACCGGAAAAGTAGAACTTCGCGAGCGCAGTGGCAGTGATTCTCGACCTAATAGATATTTCGAGATCAATCTCGTTACGAGCAGAGACACGATCTCTGCGTCGAGATCGAGGTCCGTGCAGGCCTTCCCTGACCCTTTCAGAACGCAGCGGGCCAGCGTGCAATGTGCGTGCCGCAGACGATCGAGCAGGTTGTAGCGTAGATGTATACCAGCAAAGCGCCTGGCATGACAGACGATAGGTCCTCGAGATCCAAGACGATGACGTTAGTAGTTCTTCAATACGTCGACGCGGTCTGGTCGCAGTCCGAGCAGCTCTTGCACATCCGCGTGGGATGGATTAAGACCATCCATCCCATGACGTCCAAAGTCACCCAACTACAACGGGGCGTGATGGGACGACTGGAAGAGGAATCGTGAAGCGCTGGGAGGCTGCTAGCGGCCGCAGCGTCTTGGGATTAAGGGACTCCCAAAGTAGATCGAGGACTCGAGAAGCGCCATCGAATTCCGGCTGCCCATTGAGCACCACGCGGAATTTAGTCGAGCTTGTGGGGTGGTGGACGTCACGCCTGGCGCCCTCGAAACCAGACCGAGGAGCCATCGATGGCATCCAGCCTGTCAAGCTTGTCCCACAGCCATCCTTTCCGTATATCCCCGACCAAGACAAACGCGTCGTCTACTGTAAGTCAACTTTTTATTACCGCCGCCCACCTCCCGTTACATCGAAAAGACGTTACCGCGGGCCCTGTGTGACCGTTACTTCAATACCGCGCCCTAGTATGAGACTTGTCCCCGATGAACTCTGCAGGCATCAAGACAGCGGTGTCGGCCTGATACACCCGCTAGGAGCACTCTCAGACGTAGAGAGCATGCTGCATAGTATTCAGTCACGCGTTTGCCGCGGAGCGGCTGCAAAATGCGATCTCTAAGGTCCGGAACGGGACGTTTGGGACGTTACGCTCAGGACCGGCAGGCCGCCGTTTACGCGTTACATTTCGCAATTATTACCGCCGCCTCGCGGCCCTGTTACGCGTTACGCGGTAATAAAAAGTTGACTTACAGTATGTGAACGCGTTCGTCGCGCTGACTCGTCGCCCATGCTACAATGGCTTGCGCAGCGCTTTGCACGTCGCACTCTGCTTTGCTCGTTACTCATCACAGGCCTGTACGTGGAGTCTCTCGGCAGCATCAGTACCAAATTGCAATCCTGTTGTCCAGCGGGACTACATTAACACACATCATTCATCTATGCTCCGAAAGAGTGACGGCGCAGTCATCTACGTTTCGTTCTGTCATGAAGCGCACCCAAGTCGCACCCGTCCATCTCCTATTGATCGCGCTCCCGGACATCGCCTTCTTCCCGCGGTGAGTGCGACAACGAACCCTCGAAGTGTACCGACAAGGGAAGTTCCCATCAGGTGCAGCTCCTCGCCAGGCCAGAACTCGCGCATGCCTTCCAGGCGCGACGGAACAGTCCGCGGTGTACATTCTCCGGACTATCGAGGAGCACGTCGTGTCGCTGCATTTCAACAACGCCGCTCGCGGCGAACGATATGGATGTCGCCAAGCGCCATGAAGTGGTCGTAGGACCAGTTCTTTACTACGTCCATGCGGGTTCTGAACCGAGCCCGGACAACTCCTGCGCAGCGGCGACATGGCGTGGATCGAGAGTGCACCCCGGAACTATGACCGTCGACAGTTGGGTGAAGGCGACGGGTAGGACGGGCAGCGAGCAAAGGCGTGCTGAAGCGCTGGGAGGCCGCAGCGTTTTGGGCTCGAGGATCTGCTGGAGTAGATCTATGTGCTATAAGCCACGCTTGAGTAATGCCCTCGAACGGTGGCTTCCAATGATGCGGCATGCCAGATATAGTCCAGCATATGGGGTAGCGGACGCCACGCCTGGCGGCCTTGCAACCACACCGACCTGCCGTTGAGAGAATCCTCCTCATCAAGCTTGTGCCACAGAAATCCGCTCTTTGGGTTACCGATAGACACGAATGTGTCTTCAATGTGAACGCGTTCGTCGGATTGAGCCGCCGCCCATTCCACAACGGCTTGCGCAGTGCGTTGCACGTCGGACTGTTGCACAAGCCGGGGACGAAGTAGAACGCGACGAAGCCGTTTCGGCGAAGTAGCCAGGCGCATCATAGACGACAGGTCGATCGATTCTACGCCAAGAGTGTCTCGCTCTGCGAAAAGGTCGATGGCGAGATACTCGACATGATATGAAGACAAGTCTGGCCACTCGTTCCAGTCCGGGCGGGAAACATCGCAGACGAAGTGGAGATAAGAGAGCGTCTGCACCAGGCGCTGGACCTTTGGAAATCGCGGAAGGGCGTCGATTTCTATGAGGTACGCGGAAGAAAGCATCAATTCATCGACATGATTGAGCAGCTCTGCGAGAGCCCGAGTCGGCCC
Source organism: Exidia glandulosa HHB12029 (assembly GCA_001632375.1). Taxonomy (NCBI): domain Eukaryota; kingdom Fungi; phylum Basidiomycota; class Agaricomycetes; order Auriculariales; family Exidiaceae; genus Exidia; species Exidia glandulosa. The sequence continues at coordinate 81,218 of KV426090.1, read as the reverse complement.
TGCAAATGCGGACACGTTGACCAGAGCGCAAGCGAATAATTTGAACGATGTCAATCATATGCAAAAAGCACAGAGCGTGTGTGAACTAATGGCGTGTCGGGCATACAGGAAGTCGTAGCGAGGCATTCGTAGGTCTCGTCGTCGTCCAAAGTGATAGTGATATGGCCGTATAGGATGGGCGTGACGACGCGACGAAAAACTCTGCAGACGAGGCAGAGCTCGGCAACCCAGCTCGGCGTAGAAAAGACCTCGCTGCACGCTGCGTGTTCGGCGACGAGGAGAACGAGCTCGGGTGGTAATCGCGAAAGGGCGGTCACCGTCATGACAGGTGCGCACTCAAAGAGGGTTGCGGAGAAGGTGACCGTGTTTAGCGCACTCGGCGCGTGGTTCGTGCTCGCCGACGCGTCCTACGCCGTCCCGCCCACACCTATAGACGAGCTCGCCATCCGGAATGCAATAGCAGCCCATCCGACTATCTTGTTCTTCCATGGCAACGCCGCGACGCGCGCCGCCGTCTTCCGCCCGCGCGTGTATGGCATGTACACGACGCGTCTCCAGGCCAACGTCCTCGTCGTCGACTACCGCGGCTTCGCGGACTCGGAGGGCACGCCTAGCGAACCTGGTTTAATCATCGACGCCAGAGCTGGCTTCGACTGGTTGACGGCGCGCGGCGCTTCGGCGCACGATATTGTCCTCATGGGCCAGAGTCTGGGCACGGGTGTCGTAGCTGGTTTGGCTGCGCAGCTTGCCGAAGAAGGTTGGCCGTTCAGAGTTCGAACTGTTCTGACGATTCTGACGTTGTTCCAGGCGTCGATCCTCGCGGCGTTGTCCTCGTTGCAGCGTTCCAGTCGTTGCCGCTCATGCTCGAAGAATACCAGATGTTCGGATTCTTGCCGTTGCTGCGTCCATTGAAGGCCGTTCCCTTCATTACAAGTGAGTGTACCTCGTTGGCTAGAACATGTGCTGACCTTTGCAGAGCTCCTGTTCCGCTTCCTGCGCTCGCGCTTCGACACAGAAAAGGCGCTGCCGGTTCGTATGCTCGACTACTCTTCCATACTGTATCTCACTTATTGGCAGAGTGTTCGCGCGCCTATCATTCTCGTACATGCACTCAACGACGCCGACATCCCGCACACGCAATCCGTCGCACTCTTTAACACCCTGCTCGAGCCGCACCTCTCGCCTATTCCTCCCGCACTCGCCCCCGCATTGGGTATAGGAATGACTCCCGAGCAAGTTCGCGAACTGCACATACTCGGTGCGAAGCGCGCGGAGGAACGATTGCAGCACGTGCGAGAAGACGACCTTGTCTACGCCAACCTGAAGCGGTTCGAACGCGGCGACGGCCAGGGTGCAGTGTCGTTGCTTCTTCCGGTCAGTGGGAAGCACAACGAAGTGCTGCTTTCGGAGGGCGTCATAGACTTCGTGGGCCAGACATTGAGCATCAAGCGTGGTACTTGCTAATTAGAATAAGTGCGTTTTCCATCCCTCTTTCGAATCGTCTGGACTCAGAAATGTGACTGACCGGAGAAGGATCCTGTACAGTGTAGAGTTGTAATCCCTCCGTGGAAAGGAAGTTACATAAGCGCCGTCCCCGCGAAGCGCTCGCCTCCGCTCTTCAGCGGGGTTATCGAACTCAGTCGCACGCGGGAGCGAAACTTGTCGTCACTCTTGCTAATCTCTTCCCTTCCTGGTCCAATGCTTGGGACCTATCATAGTTGTCGTGACCAAGCATCGGGAACATACTTTAATTCCTGACGATGTATAAAAGCCTGTCGTCCCTCCGTCCTCTGTCTCACACTACACACCACCACCGCACATTCATCCCTAACAACATGTCCGCCAACAAGAAGATCATCACCGTCATCGGTGGCACTGGCGCTCAAGGCCGTCCCGTCATTGAGGCTCTCGTCGCAGCCCCGTCTCCCTTCGCCGTGCGCATCCTCACTCGCGATGCAAACCACGAATTGGCGAAAGAACTCGTCGCAAAGTTCGGCGTCGAATTTGTCGAAGGTACGCATCCCGCACTGTCCGTCTATCTGGATCTCAGCTACTCACTTTGTGGTAGGCAGCGTCCTTGATGACGCGGCCGTCGCGAAAGCCTTCAAGGGCGCTTACGGAGCATTCATCAACATCGACACTTTCACTGTCGGAGAGGTCGCAGAACTCCATGCCGGCGTGCGCGCATACGAATTGGCGTGCGCTGCCGGCGTGGAGCACTTCGTCTGGAGCTCGCTCGACTACAAGCTGAAGGTGCGACTGCATGCTGCTCTTTGATATGCCATCTAGAGAGTGGCTGACCCGCGAAACTCAGGACAACAGGTACGACGACCGTTACGGTGCCCCGCACTACAATGTCAAGGGGCGAGTGTGGGAGTTCATCAAGTCTCAGGCGAAAGACGGCGACATGTTTTGCTCGTTGCTCATCACGGGCCCTTATACGGAGTCTCTCGGCAGCGTGAGTAATGAAAAACTCACCCTAGCACATTCCTCATTCCTGGCCCACTACTAACACACGTGCCAGATTTACGCTCCAATCGGACAACGCAAGAGCGACGGCGCAGTCGTCTTCGCGCTCCCGTGGGGCGCGCCCGAGTCGAACCTTCGTTTCCCCTTCATCTCGCTCCCGGACATCGCCTTCTTCGCGCGCTGGATCTTCGACGACCCTCCCGCGAAGGGCACCGTCAAAGAAGTTCCCATCATGTCGGAGTTCATCTCCGGGCCCGAGCTCGCGCAGGCCTTCCAGAACGCCACGGGCCAGCGCGCGGTGTACGTCCCGCAGACCATCGAGGAGTACGTCGCGTCGCTGCCGTTCAAGGACATGCCCCTCAACGCGGACGATAAATCGCCGGACCTGAAGAAGTGGACGTGGGGCAAGTTCTTCACGACGTCGATGCGGCAGTGGATCGAGCCCGACCAGCTCCTCCGCGACCGCGACATGGCGTGGATCAAGAGCATCCATCCTGGTACTCTTAGCGTTGAGCAGTGGATGAAGGCTACGGGGTACACTGGGATTCCTGGCAAGAATCCTCTGAAGCGCTGGGAGGCTGCAAGGCCGCAGCGTCTTGGGCTCGAGCATCTTCTGGAATAGTGCGTTGTAACGAGTATGTAGCCTATGTTTCCGTCTTCCAATGAAGCACTGTCGACCCCTCTATCCTGAGTCGAGCGTGATATCCCGCTGAATTTCAACTCGAATTCGAATGGTCGAGAGTGGGAGAAGGCGGATGCCACGCCTGGCGCCCTCGGAACCAGACCGAGTTGCCGTCGACGGCGTCCTGCCTGTCAAGCTTGTTCCACAGCCATCCGCTCCTTGTATCCCCGACCCTGACAAAGGTGTCGTCTATGTGAACGCGTTCGTCGCGCTGACTCGTCGCCCAGGCTACAATGGCTTGCGCAGCGCTTTGCACGTCGGACTCTTGTACGAATCGCGGACGGCAAAGGATGCGACGAAGACGCGACGGAGAAGTTGCCAGATGGATCATCGGTGTAAGGTCGAGAGGATCTTCGTCAAGAACGTCCAAGTTTGAATACATGTCGATGGCGAGGTACTCCACATGGGACGAGGACAGATCTGGCTGCTGGTTCAAATCCTCGGGGCAAAACTCGTAGATGAGGTGAAGCGAGGAGAGCGTTTGGATCACGGGCTGAACGTCGGTGATGTGCACAATATTCCCTGAGAGCGTGATGTCTGTAATGTACGCGGAGGAGAGCGTCAACTCGTCAACACGTTCCGACAGCTCGTAGAGTGCACGAGTCGGCCCTGTGAATGTCGAGACGTTCGCCAGAGCGCGAGCGAGCCATTCGAACGACGCCTGGCTGTACACTTTATCAGGTTCGTAGCTGACAAAGTATACGGAGCGCGTGTGAGCCAATGGCGTGTCGGGCAGACTGGCAGTCGTAGCGAAATACTTGTAGTTATCGTCGTCCACTGCGACATGGTCGTATAGGATGGGTGTGACGACGCGACGAAAAACTCTGCAGACGATAGCTCGGCTACCCAGCTCGGCCTCGAAAAGACCTCGCTGGGCGCTGCGTATTCGACGACGAGGAGAATGAGCTCGGGTGGTAGTCGCGGAAGCGCGCTCGCCGTCATCACGCGTCTAGGCTACGTAGGCTGGAGCATCGGGGAAAACCCGTTCGGACGAACCTCGTCTGGCCCCGGATGGCGGTGATGGCCCGTGCGGGCCGAGATGGTCATCAACTGGTCGTCGCTGGCGGAAGTATGATCATGCATCAAGCACCTGCAACCCATATGGCCGCGTGCGCGGCATCTGTCAGTCTTATGACCGGGCGCTCAGCACCTGTGGACCGAATGATCGTGCTTTGAACAGGTAGTGCGGAGAAGACCGTCTTATGGCCGCCACTTTGACTTAGGCTGCTGCAGCTCGAGCGCGGTTGCATAACCATACGTCAGCGCTGTCGAACCACAAGCGACAGACAAATGGTGAATGTACTGCACACTCGGTTCCAGCTGGATGTCTAGCATTGTCTCTGACTCTAAAGCTGGGAGGATCATCACGCGCGCTCGAGGTTGCCCTGGGCGATGAGCGGACGTATCGCTCGCGGATCCATTCGCAGGACGGTTGGGTTGCACATGTTTGTCCGTTCCGTCCCTTCCCCGTCCAACACGCCGTTTCTCCACGCCTCGTCACGCACGCTCGTGCTCGTTGCCCCGTCGCCGCTTGTCGCCCGTCGCTAGTCTTCCAGCGACGACTAGCGCGGGACTCATGTATCCGTTTTCGAGGTGCGTCGCCGTGTTCATTCTGCGCGTGGACGCTCGTACTCACCATCTACTAACCCTTGCGCCCGTTCTGACCTGGCGCGTGCTCTGTCTGTCTTCACTGTCCGTGCTCTCCTTGACTTGCTTCTGGTGCTATGTGTCTTGGTCCTGGCTACACACTCTGGCCATGCTCGTTCTCTGGGGTCTGCTCGAGTCTTCTGGTCTGCGGTCCTCTCTGGCGACAGTCTCCCTCTCGGCCTCTCCTCGTTCAAGTACGTTCGTTCTCTCTCCTGTTGACGTCTGAGCTGACCACTGTACTCTGCAGCCGCTGCACAATCCTGGGACGAGGGGTACGTGCGCGCACGCGCGCGCGCCATTGCGCTGTCGCGACCCTTTGTACATATGTAGTCGCAGTCTCTATATACACTTTTTCTGTACCTTCGTCACCTCCTAGAGCATGTTTGAGCGTAGTGGAAAGCAAAGCAAGCGTGAAGCAACCACCCGGACGGTTTCGCACAGCGCCGTTAGCGACGGTTAGCAAGCAGGTCGGCGAGCAGGTCAGGGAACAACCAGACGGTCAGAGGATGGTCAGACGTCTGATCGTGCTCATGGCAAGGTAATCATCAGATGGAGAGGGCAGGGTGATGTCACACCTTGAGACGGCCTCTGATGGTGATGCAAACCCGGGATGGCGGCGCTGGCCATCACTGGCGGGAGCTGGCCAGCACCCGGCCATCGTTAGGGATTTCCCCGATGAGGGCAAGCGGCCTTCGGCAGTCCCCGCTCCTTTCTCCCACGTCTGCCGAAGAAAGCAGAGCGGGCTACTTGAAAAAGTGTTTCCATCAGTTCATCTAGTCCTTAGACGCGGGTAGACACTAATATATTTACTACGGCCTGTTGGTATATACTTGATGACGACCAGACTGCACACTTCCACGTCATCCGGGGCTACAACAATTGCGACGACCGCTCTGATCGGAATACAAAGCCAAAGGACACGTGTGGGTTATCAAATCTCAGGAGAAAGCATGCTTTGGTCGTTACCCATCACAAGCCCGTATACGGAGTCTCTCGGCAGCGCCGCCTACAAGGATATGCCCCTCGCGGTGATTGAACGATACGTCCCCGAGCTCCACGAAGTGGATCTAAGACCAGTCCATCACTACACCACGCGGCTTTAAACAGAGCCCGGGCAACTCCTGCGCGGCTGCGACATGGTGTAGATCGAGAGTGTACACCCCGGAATTATGACCGTTGAGAGTTAGGTGAAGGCGACGGGTAGGACGGGTAGCGAGCAAAGGCGTGCTGAAGCGCTGGGAGGCTGCGAGGCAGCAGCGTTTTAGGCTTGAGGATCTTCGGGAGTAGATCCGCGCGCTGTAAGCCGAGCCTGAGTAATGCCCTCGAACAGTGGCTTCCAATGAAGCGGCACGCTGAATCTAGTCCAGCGTATGGGGTAGCGGACGCCACGCCTGGCGGCCTTGCAACCACACCGACCTCCCGTTGAGAGAATCCTCCTCATCAAGCTCGTGCCACAGGAATCCGCTCTGCGAGTTACCGATCGGCACAAATGTATCATCGATGTGCACGCGTTCGTCCCGTTGAGCCGTCGCCCATTCCAGAACGGCTTGCCCAGTGCGCTGCACGTCGGACTGTTGCACGAGCCGCGGACGAAATAGGACGCGACGAAGACGTGGCGGAGAAGTCGCCAGACGCATCATCGACGAAAGGTTGATGAATTGTATGCCAAGATGGTTTCTCTCTGCGAAAAGGTCGATAACGAGATACTCCACGTGATATGAAGACAAGTCTGGCCACTGGTTCCAGTCCGGGCGGTAGATATTGCAGACGAGGTGAAGGTAAGAGAGCGTCTGCACCAGGTTCTGGACCTTGACAAATCGCGGAAGGACCCAGATTTCTATGAGGTACGCGGAGGAAAGCGTTAACTCATCGACATGATTGAGCAGCTCTGCGAGAGCTATAGTCGGCCCTGCAAATGTGGACACGTTGACCAGAGCACGGGCGATTGATTTGAATGATGCCTCGGTGTAAGCCTTCTCCGGGAAATCATATGCGAACAGTACAGAGCGTGCGTGAACTAATGGCGTGTTGGGCATCCTGGAAGTCGCAGCGAGGCATTCGTAGGTATCGTCGTCGTCCGAAGTGATAGTGACATGGCCGTATAGGATGGGCGTGACGACGCGACGAAAAACTCCACAGACGAGGCACAGCCTGGCAACCCAGCTCGTGTCCGATCTGACTCCGCTGCGCGCCGCGTGTTCGACAATAAGAAGAATGAGCTCGAGTGGTAGTCGAGAAAGCGCGGTGATCGTCATCACCGGTTCTTGGTTGGGCGAAGGCAAGCGTCGAGTCGGCAGTCCCCGCTCTTCCTCCGCCTGGAGCGGAGGCTTAACCAGTTCATCCGCCCTCTGCGCCAAAGGACGTGCAACCGCCTGCCGACATACTCACATCTCGTGGTCAGCACACCCGCAGACACTTTGCCTTCGGCATTGTACTAGACATATGAGTATCATTCTCCAACAAGTACTTGGGATAGGGTTTGGTCTCATTACAAAGTAGTATACATCAAGTCCTCAATTACTCTACAGCCCAAGACTCGGCTTAATCTCCTGGCGCACGAAATCCTCCAGCGTGCCGAACTTAACGCCGAGCGCGACGAGACCAGGGTCAGGCACTTGCTTGCCCTTGTACCATTCGAACTCCTTCGCGCTATCGTACTGATTACAGATGAGTATAAGTATACGCATTGTCTTCGGTAACGATGTGAAAACGCACCATATCGTCGATCATCTTGAAGTTGACAGTCGGGAGCCATGTCACATTGACCTTCTTGCCGAGAGCTGTGGTCCGGCCCAGTCAGACTCGTCCAGATAGATAGATAGAGGAGAAAGCATACTCGTCTCAATGATCTTGTACCAGTCCTCAATCGGGAGCTTCGCGCAGAGCATAACGTAGTCCTTGCCGTTGATCTCGTCGAGCTTCCCGTTCGCGTACGCGTTGAACAGCGTAGACACCGATAGGCCGAGGTCGCGGTCGATCCAGGAGAAAGGTGCGATGGTGCCCTTTACCCAGCGAGCTTTGAACGCGACTTCGCCGTTTTCGTCGAGTTTGGCATAATCGGGGAACGCCCTGCACTTTCGCGTAAGATCAACAGAGAGGGAGATGTGGAACGGAACGTACGGCCGAGTCCAGTTCTCGAGGAAACCGCCAGTGAGGAGGATGGAATGGGGAATACCGGTCGAGCGAAGGTAGTCGTCGAGCTCAGCCTTGTCTAAGAGGAGAAAGCGCGTTCGCGGCGGTCAGAATACGATCACTCCGTTATCAGACTCAGGAGCATACCGTCAAGAGCGATGGCCTGGTACTTGCCACCAGAGGCGCCGACTATGGACTCGATAGAGCTGGAGTTGAGTCAGTAAACATGCAAGCGTGCACTACTGTGGACGAGTCGTACCTCCAGACCAAGTACTTCACGCCAGCCTCCTTCGCAGCGTCCATGATGAACTTGCCCTGTTCGAGCTCGCGATTCCCTTTTCCGTGGCTGGGAATAGTGACCTGACAGACACTGTGAGTCTAAGAAAACGAAACCGATGGTAAGGAACGCACGGCGAAGACGACCTCCGCGCCTGCGATGGCTTTCTTGACGGACGCGAAGTCGGCAAGGTCGCCGGCGACGACATCTGCGCCGAGCTTGGCGAGCGCTTTTGCGCTGTCACTCTCCGGGTTGCGCGTGACGGCACGGGGCTTGAAGACGCCGTCCTTGAGGAGTTGTTTGACGACGGAGCCGCCTGCGGGACCGAGCGTGTGAGAATGAGCCTCGAACCGACAACCCAGTGCCTACGTACCCTGAAGACCAGTCGCGCCAAAGACTGTTGCGATGCGGGACATGTTGTAGGTAGGTAGGTAGGTCTGGTCGGACGGAGTACTGAGGAATGGAGAAGCAAGACGCGCGGGCTTATATCCCTTCGTGGGATTGCGATCACGTCATCGCAATTACACCTCGGACCGGCTTTGTCAGCGGACGCCGCAATTCGGTCGTCGTGGCCTTCATGCCGCACGCGCTGACTTACTAAATTCGAACGTGGTCCGCGGTGCTGAAAGGATGCTATGATCGAAGAAGATGAGTTGGTAACTGCGTTGCTAAGCTCCATGGAGGTATCTGGTGAGGAATTGTGACTAAAGACTGTACGAAGGAGCCACTCGACGCGAATCCGACGGGGTGGTGAGACGACTGTCAGCTATGGCGTCCAATCTCTTCTACGTAGACTTGGTTTGAGGGGAACGAGCGAAGGGTGCAGTGTGGCGAGGTCGCCGCCCTCAGTGGTCGTCGCGTCTCCCAGCGCTGTCGTGTCGTCACGACGACGTGCTGCATGGGACACTTGTCACTACTGCGAGGGATCCCTCCGAGTCCTTGTCGTTCGCTCGTAAAAGTAACCTAGATGGCGCAGCTCCAGCCGCCATGGGTCGTGCGAGATACTGTAGTAACATGACCACAAGTTCAGTCACGCGTCACGCAGGGCACTGAACTGAACTAAATGAGCGTGACTCACGCGTTCTGTCGAGACTTCGGAGGTATATTTGGCTCCGTGTTTGGTGCCGAAGAACAAAATAACGCCTAGGACCTCCGAATGTTGCTTCAGACGGTCTGTAATAGCACTGACAAAGAGCTGGAGTCCTTTTACTGCGTTCCAATACAGTGAAACTATCAGATTCAAGATATTTCGTTACACTGAACTACGATCCAGGTAAGTTCAGTCCGTCACGCATCACACGGTATGAACCTATGGTCATGTAAGTACAGTAGACGCAGAGAATGAAGGCAGGGTGCTGGTATACGCAGACATTGGGCTGTTTTGCAACCACGCAGTCTGCTCGCCGTTTGACCTGTCGACGTCGTTTTGGGGCATGGGCTCGTTTTATCGTGTGTTATCGCGGTGATACGATGGTGCGCACGACGCTGGCCCCTGGCTGACAGGCCTGACATGCGGGGCATTCCACAGTCTTAATCTTGAACACACCTGGTCTTCTTAGAGTGTGCTGTGGCTGTGACTCGGAACAGCTCACATTGGAACCGAGGAGGATTACGATAGCGAACGGACCATCGACAGGTATTGATTATAAATAAGCCATGTAGACTGGTGTACACGACATATTCGTTACGGAAGGGTGTTTAATCAGCATTGAACGTGTTGAAGATGAGGATTCGGAACGCTCCGTGGACGAATAGGAAATGAGAGGACTGCTTCTATGCTTGCAATCCAGTGCGCTGACCTCAACACGTTTGCCTCCAAGCTTATATGATGAGTGTACAGCGATTTTAGATGTATAGTCTTAGCGCGCGATGAGGGACGAAGCGACAGACGCTTTTCAGTTTGTGGCACTTGGGAAGTTGTCTGGTGAATACATCAAGCCGGAGAGATATCAAAGGCACTCTATCAAAGACCAAGATGCGACTTGACCACCGTGCGCGCAAAGTCCTCGAGAGTGCCGACCTTGACACCAAGCGCGACAAGCCCAGGATCCGGGAGTTGCTTGTCCGCGTACCAGGGAAACTCGGCGCCACAGTCGTACTATACATCTCAAGTTAGTACATCATGTTCGGCGCCGGGAAAGAATGAAACGTACCATGTCGTCGATCATCTTCATGTTGACGGTCGGGAGCCAGGTTACGTTGACTTTCTTCCCCAATGCTACATAGGACGGGTGAACGCGCGTGTTCGGTCAGAACTAGTACCGGACAGCGGGGATAGTTGGATGTCACGCACTGGTTTCTATGGCCTTGTACCACTCCTCGATGGGGACTTTCGCACACGAGACGACGTAGTCTTTCCCATTAATCTCGGACAGACGCCCAGTCGAGTACGCGTTGAAGAGCGCTGAGACTGCAAGACCTAGATCCCGTTCGATCCACGAGAGAGGTGCGAGTGATCCGGGAACCCAACGCGCCATCGTTGCGATTTCGCCGTTTTCGTCCAGTCGTACACAGTCGGGGAACTCCCTGCCATCAACAGCATCAGTATAGAAAAGGAGAGCGGGAAGGGGAGAGAGACGTACTTTCTGACCCAGTTCTCGAGGAAGACGCCGGTGAGAAGGATTGAGTTTGGGATACCAGAGGCGCGGAGGTAGTCGTCGACTTCCGCTTTGTCTGCCAGTGACGGATTCGGTGTAAAAGAGGTTCACAGCGCGTCTGGCTGGACGGAGGACGTACCATCTAGAGGACCTGCCTTGTATTTGCCGCCTGAGATCTTCGAGATGGACTCCGCAGAGCTACAATATCGTTGTCAGTATCACTGTGCGATCGGATCAAGCAGCGTGCCTCCAAATGAAGTACTTCACGCCGGCTTCCTTGGCAGCGTCGACGATGTACTTGCCCTGCTGCACTTCTCCAACACCCTTGCCATACGGCATGGTGAGCTAAAAGGGCGACATGAGCTCAAAGTGCATGCACCCAAATTTCTGGCGTACCGCGAAGACGACCTCCGCGCCTGCGACAGCCTTCTGTATCGACTCGTAGTTGTCCAAGTCGCCTTCGAAGACATCGACACCCTTCAGAGAGAGCGCCTTTGCGCTGTCGCTGGTCGTGTTACGAGTTACACCGCGAGGCTTGAAAGTTCCATCCTCGAGAAGTTGGCGAATAACGGAGCCACCTGCCAGTGTCCGGTTACGCGTCAGACTCAGGGCTGTGAAGGAGATGGAGTTGTGAGACGTACCCTGAAGACCAGTAGCACCAAAGACAGTAGCGATGCGCGACATGTTGTAGAGTTTAGTTCAACTTCGATGATGAGTTGAGTTGAGTATCCACACGCAGCTTTATACTGGCGAAGGAGACATAGTGACGCGTTGATTACTGTTCTGTCAAGGATTCCCGAGTCAAGTCGGGTCTGCGGAGGGACGCGTCCTTTCTTGTCCGCAGACGAACGCGTATCCTCCGGCCGTCAATCCCCCCTGAAGCACCAGCGGATCAGCGCCATGTGCAGATTAGGAGTAGGGCGCAGGCACTCGAAGCAAACTTGACCGCAGCCTGAGACCGTCTGGATCGTGTCCCGAAGTCTAAGTTGAACCGGAGGCAGGACAGGGCTACCTGCCATTATGTCACGTCCGTACATATACACCCACGGTGTACATGCGACATGCGCATCTTGACGCGGTATTCTGGACGAGAGCATCTGGCGGGCGCACGACAGCGAGCAGCGCGGGATGGAGCTTCCGAGTTGTCTGCACTGACTCTGCACCAACGCGCTCGATATATAAGTCGTTCGTCTTCCACACACGCGCGACGAGATGCAAGACGCAAGGCTGCTTGCGCGGCGAAATACATGGTGACGGACGGTACTACTGCTTGGGCGAGGTCAACGGCATGCGACGGTCGTGTCGTGGACGAGCTGCCGTCCGCCAGGATGAGCAGGTTCGAGTCGCCCACGCCTCCAGCGCTGGCGCCCGTCGCGTGTGTCGTGTCGTGTCGTGTCGGGGCGGGATGCGACCTGGAGGCGAGGCGGAGCGACAGTGCACGACGGGGAAGACTCCTGAGTCGAAGCCTGACCGTGACAGTGAGAGCACGCTCGTCGCGATCGTCGCCGTCATCCGCCGCGGCGCCGACAGCCGGACCGTTACTGTAACGTTGTCATATGCCACATGCGCGAGCAGCGGGTCGTCAGGGGCTAACGGAGCTAATCGCTTACTCCGCCCATAACTCCTTGTTCGTACTCGTCTCCGCCGACCCGTTGTCACCATACGTGCGCACGACAATGCAAAGACGTCGGTCGTGGTCGGACCCCTGACGACCCCCGGGGGTCGTCAGGGGCTGCCGGAGCTAATCGCTTACTCCCGTCCTTAACTCCGTGTTCGTTCCGTTCGTTGCTCGTCCTTCGAACAGCTCACATAGATGACACAGCACCATAGCTAAGTCACGACACTCGAATGTCCGTACCTTTGCGCCTGTTGAGGACAGGCCGCATAAACACTTTCCGCTGGATCGCGTCGGTAGCCTGGTCTTGGTCTTCTAGGACAATCTATGGCGGGGCGTGGGGCTATGTACAGTGTCCAGGGTACACGGCACAACAGCGAGAGAAGCGGATAAGCGACACGGATACGACATGGGCAGGGATACAGATGGACGATGGACGACAGATCAGGTCATGCAGCGAGAGCGGGCGGCGAGGGCGGCGGGTCGGGCGTAGCTGGCGCCATAGGCTTGTAATACACCGTCGTGATGAACTGCGTGAAATCATAATGAGCACTAAGAACCGAACGAAAGTACATATAGGCGCGCACCTTCTTGCGATATCGCACAGTATCAGCTACGGCGATGACGCCGTCCCGAATCGCGCTCGTGCCGAGATGGTGTAGTACGACGTGGCTGGGAACAGGAAGTACCGCATCGTCGTCGCCGGCAGCTGCAGCTTCTGCCGCCTCGCGCTCGCGTTTCGCAGACTTGGACGAGCGACGCGTCCCAGCTTTCGGCGTCGTCGCGCGCGGCTTGCTAGATGAAAGAATGACCTTGTCGAGGTGTCGCGGGAGCGTGGGTGCAGGCGGGTGGATGGGTACAGGCGGCGCGGATGTGACGCGTCGCGTCTCGGCGGGTAAGGCGCGGTGCGCGTTGTACGCCTCCTCTTCCGCTTGCGCTTTGACGAGGTGTTGCGGGATGTCGTTCGTCCAGGGCGGGCTGCCGGATACGCCGTCGCCAGAGTTTGAATACGAATCGCTGGGCTCCTTGAGCCAGCGAGACGCGCTCCACATGGGTGGATGGTAGTCGCGCGAGGCTGGCGGCTCGGTGCCCACGGCGACGGGAGGTGTGACGGTGATGTAGTTGACGAGCGCGCCGTCGTCGTCGCTCGCCATGGGAAGGTCGGGAGACAGCTTGAGCTCGTCGTCGACGATGAACTTGAGCGACATGTTGCCGACGGGGAGTAACACGCTCTCGGAGAATATCTCCTTCTCCGCGTTGTAGGTGAGCCGGGTGCGTCCGTTCCAGGTGTCCTCGACCCAGACGTCCTTCCCGCGGCCGCTCCATGTGACGAGCGTGGGCACCTCGACGCTGTTGGCGCCCTGGCTCGCGCCGAGCGTGACCTCGGGCGTGGTGAGCCCCAACGGCACCGAACTCTTCACGATCTCGTGCGCTGTGTATTCTGGATTTCGGGCTTTACTCCGCGGACCCCTGGGATCTGAAGACTGGTGCAGCTCGTCCTTGGATTGTATGGGAGAGAGCGGCGCGGCGGGCATGCGGTTCGGATGCGCGGGCCGGCCGTCGACGGGCACGACGAGGTCCTGCATGGACTCGCTGTCCGGGTTGACCGGGCGCACGTACGGGTTCGGCGTCGTCGCCGTCGCCGAGCCCGGGATCGGGATGGGCTCGCTCGGCACGAACGACGACACGCGGCGCTGCGCGGTGAGCGGCTGGATCTGGAAGTCGGGGAACTCGAGCGATCGCTTGCTGCGTTTCGCCTCTGCGATGCGCGAGCTCGCGCTGGGCGGCACGAGCGGCAGCGGCGCCTTCTCGGGGCGCGTCGAGCCAGACGGCGGCGGCGGCGGCGCCTTGGCTGCTGTGGGCGACGAGTGGTGGATCGGCCCGTGCGGCGGCGGCGGCGGGTGGGGCTTGTCGCTGTGCTGGGCGTGCTGCTGCTTGCTAGCTGCACTGGACGAGGTGTTTCCCATCTCGCACGAATGGATCGGGAACAAGCCGCGTCTCAGAAAAACATAACTCCGCTTCTTGTCTTCTTACCATTCACAAACCACGCTTCCCGCCCACCCGCGTACCTGCACAGACTCATAGACTGCCTGGCAACGGATCTAGAGCCCCATGGCGGCCTTGACTCCCACTCCCAATCAAAGCGGCTGCACTCTTCCAGAAGGTCTTGGTGCTGGCCGTGACACATCTGGGGTCTTCTCTTTGTACCCACCAACGACGGCACTCCAGCCACTCGCCCATGCCGCTCCCTATCGACGGCACAGTACAGCTGCCGAACATTCTCCCACCAATCCTAGCACGTTCATTGTGGATCATGGTCGGTCTCTGTGCTCGCGGGTGCCGTTCCCGGAACATGGCGTAATCCTCCCCTGCATCCAACGTTGATGGACAAACACAGATTGCGACAGCACTAGAGCGCACTAGTTTCCCTCTCTGTTTCTGAGCTCAGGATCACTTGCATACACGCTCTTGCTTCCTCAGTCATTCATCTGCTTGGCATGTCCTTCACAATCGCCTTGCGTGAACTGATTAAACAGCGCCTGTGTCAATAAGCTCCAGCGCCTGTGTGGAGTTGTCACATCGGTACCGCCAGATTCGATATCCGCACGGAGACACAACTGACGATGCGTTATCAGTGATGGTGTCGCGTTAGAGGGGTCCGGGCTTTACAACGCGACTCGGAGCGCTCAAAGGAACTAACAATGCGGCCCGGAGACATAAGCATCTTGTCTTGCATTAGTCGTACACTCAAGCAGTCGCTTCTCCATAGCTCTCGTACTCGACCTCTCTCAGCATCTTGTGGTGTGATTCTCGCCTTGTCATGTTACTGTCAAGGGGTATCCACATTGGGCAGGCGTGTTAACTTGCAGGTTCAGGGGCATGGAGCGGCAAGCTCTCAAACATATATCTCGTCGTGTTTATTTCAAGAATCAGGTCATGGAAATGGAACGGCGTCATTGTTGCTGCTTGTCGACGTCGGTGTCAGAGTATAATCCCCGAACGCGTATATAAGCCTACGCCAACTTGAATTCACTCGTACATCTCCGAATCCGCAGCTTCACTTACTAGTACTCGCAAGATGACGCGCATCGCGACCGTCTTCGGCGCTACCGGCCTTCAAGGTCAGCCACATATTTTCCCTAATCCCACGTGCACGTAACTTATCTGACGGTGTCCAGGTGGTACAGTCGTCCGCCAACTGCTCAAGGACGGGATCTTCAAGCCGCGCGCCGTCACTCGCGATTCGCACAGCGACGGTGCACGCGAACTCGCACAACTGGGCGCGGAAGTTGTCGAAGGAGACCTTTCGAGTTATGGGTCGGTTAAGAAGGCCATGGTGGGCGCGGAAGTCGTCTTTGCGGTACACCATACCCCAAAGTCGGAGCGTACTCAGACTCTCACTCTACATTGATTTAGGTGACGTTTGCTCCTCGGGGTGGGAAAGGAAACCGGGAAAACGAGCAGGGCAAGTTCATCGTTGACGCTGCCAGAGAGCTTGGTATCAAATATTTGATCTGGAGGTGCGCTGAGGGTCCGTTAGCGCTGCGTCAAATGTTTGCTCATTCGCTCTGTTCACTGTTCAAGCTCTGTGACGACGATTGTTGGGTCCTCCGGCGGCAAGTACAAGGCGCTCCTCCTTGACGGTGCGCCGCGACCGTTGATTCAATCGCATTTGTCGAGATCTCTAAGACGTGCCGTGCGCTTCATAGACAAGGCGGAGGTCGATGGCTATCTACGAGCGTCGGGCGTTCCGCACTCGATCCTGCTCACCGGCGCGTTCCTCGAGAACTGGACTCGCAAGTAAGCAGGTCCCACTCTTCGTCTCCGGGCTCATTGACAGTATTCTCATTCATCGCACCTCAGGGAACTCCTCGACTGCGCAACACTCAACGATAATGGCGACGTCTGCTTCAACTCCCGTTGGGTTCCAGGGACGCTCGCAGTGCTCTCTTGGATCGAACGTGACATGGCTCTGTCGGTCTCCGCGCTTTTGAGGGCGTACGATAACGGGCGCCTGTCCGAGATTAGTGGCAAGGACTACCTCATGGTGTGTGCGAGACTTCCCATCGAGGGGTGGCACAAGATTATCGAGACCAGTACGTATTTATGTGTCCATTTCGCATCGCAGGGTTTACCTGACTGTCTCGTAAAGCTTTGGGCAAGAAAGTCAACGTAACCTGGCTCCCAACCGTTAACTTTGCCGACCTTGATAACATGGTTCGTTCACGAAGAATCCGTGCAAAATGTTGAACGCTGACACCACCACGTATATAGTACGATAGCTGGAAGGAGTTCCCTTGGTACATGGACAAACAAGTTCCCGACCCTGGTCTCGTCGCGCTCGGCGTCGAATTTGGCACACTGGAGGACTTCGTGCGTACGGAGATGAAGCCTCGTCTTGGGCTATGATTCCGAACTCTTCAGATCCTCGTACGTATACTAGATACATAGCTCCTCCTCCGAACGGCTCTTTGTACACTATAGAACGGAAGCAACGGATTTCCTAGTCACTCTTCATACCTTGGCGGACGCTCCTCGACAGTGCTATGATTACGCCGTAGCGATGCCAGCAACGTGTTGACGGAGAAGCCTGCTCGACGCATCGCGCTGTTCAACGCGGCGAGCTCGGATGGGCTGCTTGAACTGTCGCCTGGCTCCGTATCCGACATTTGCGGCTCGTACGACGTCGTTTGCGACCCATGTAGGGTTGAAGGAGCCGCGAGCACTGTGCGCTTGGAGTTGACGTTGGCAGACTGAGTGTGATTTACCAGTGGCACTGCAGGCTGAGCCATGAACGGCACCGGATCGTTGAGGTGATGTTCACTGCTGAGACGCATGTTTCGGCGTCGCCGGCGGCGTAGGAGAAGGAGTGCAGCTGTGACCAGCAGGGCCACAGCAGCGACCGCGGCGATCGGGATTGCTACTTCAAGCGCAAGTCGCGAATGGCGTTCTGATGGACTACTAGTATCCACGGGCGGTTGTCCACTGGTGCTGGTAGAAGTTTGTCCAAGCGCTGAAGGTGGTGATGACGTCGTGGTTGTACTTGGTGTTGTATATGAGTTGGGATCCGAGCGCAATTTACAGGCAAGGAGTTCTTACCTCAGAGAGGATGTCATTGAGGACGGTGAGCTGGAGCTTGAACTTGACGACGTCCTGGGCGAATGAGTGAACACCCGTTGCATACTACGGATACAAGGTAACGTACGATTGGGGATCTGCCTCTGTCGGAACAAAGCGATGTATTTGCTTAGAATGCGATTCAGAGAATACTGACCACTGCAACGTACGGGCAATTTCGAAAGCTCGTCCAATATCGAACGAGTCCGTCTCAGTCACGTTCATGAATGCCCAAGGTGGGACACGCGTTTCACTCGGGATTGCGAATGGATAGCTAGGATAACGACTAGTCAGTGAGATCCGCTTCATTGAAGTGCAGCGAACTTCTCTCTAACATACCTTCCAACGGTTACATCGCTGGAGTTGCAAGTAGATATCCAGTCAGACCACCTGACAAGATCTGAGGTGAGCATGATTGTAACTACACAACAGCTGATTAAGGTTCCTCACCTGTCCTCCGCTGACGGGTCGGCGCCTTGACAAGCCCCGCACGCTGTGGACGTCTCGGTCCCGAGCAGCGAAATATTCCGGGAGCTTACCTGAGACCATTACATAGGAAGGTGATGAACATGCCTGCGCAACGTTGAGATCAGAGCCTGTACACAGACTACCCATGTGAGAACGTACACATCTACGAAGATTAGCAAGTCGTAGTGCTGCGCCGACATGCGAGACGCGCGCTCACTTTGTAGGTACACTAATTCTGTATGAATTACCAGGCTGCAGGGCCGAGAGGTTGAAACCTGGCAATGCAGTCAGGATGCCCAGACAATGGCCGGGATCCGGAACTCCGAGAACGAGTTACGGACTGAGGACGCATGCGCCTTCAAGGTATCTTGTCCTCTAAGTCAGGGCAAACATACACTCTATGACAGGACTCGACTCACGCGGCGACTGCACACGGACTTTGCTGCAGCGAGTTGAACATCTAAATGAGCCTGTTCAGTCTCACGGCCCTGCGAGCCCAGCAACCCTAAGGCGGACCCATTCAAAGCCAGTATTACATACGGCGGTGGTCTGCGTAAATCCCAGGATGAGTACCGACACATAAGGACAAGTGTAGACGAACAGTGTCGTTCTGCCCTTCGCCCAGCGTTTCCGGAATCGCAGTGAGAAGGAGCAATACAACTGCTGCTACACTGAGCGGCATGGGATGAGCGAAGAGCGAATGTGCTGCCCATCAACACTTGGACCCAGACAATGGCAAGCGGAAGTGCTCCAGCTCGGATCCGCAGTGGCTTCAATTTGGTCTCGGCGTCATGCAGTGCATGGAGGACTTCGTGCGCGAGTCGGACTCGGAAGCGTCAACGGTCCCGGGGGTCGAGACCAATCACCACTGCTTCCGACACCTGTAGAATCTCCTCCACACCGTCAACGGTGTGACAGTACCGTAGTACGACCCTACGTTCGTCTAGTACCACCGGTTCGAGTCGGTAGTCGAGCGTCGGAGCGGCTCAGCGCGAAGGTCACCCCTTTTTTGGCAAGTTTGCAGTTTCTTGCATATGCAAACGGCTGTAACCTGTGGCGTGCACTGCATCAGCACAGGCAGAAGATGCAGCTGCGTCGTTGTAACCCCGGATTTCTCGGAGTATGCGCAATCTTACTAATTTGATACCGGATACATAGCTTCAGCTGCAGATAGCTTCTCATAGCGAGAAATTTCTTGTACCGCTGAACGGAAGCAGTAGCCTGAGATATCCTGGTCGCCGGTCCGGAAGTGTGCCGTTTGCATCGCTGCCGCAAGATAGACTGTTCCCGACTCTTGCAAGCTCTCCTCTGCACCGTGAAGTGCAATGTCGACTGGAGATGAGCCAGTAGGACTCCGCGTTGCGATAGTGTGCGTCCAAGTCGTTCGTGCCACCGGCTCGAGTTGTACTCACGTACCAGACAGTGGTGCTGGCGTAGGCGGTCTTGCCCTTGCCGTGGCACTCCAAGCAGATCCAAGCATCGTAGTAACAATCTATGAGGCGCAGTCAAAAGTCGAAGAGATCGGAGCAGGGATAGGATGTTTTGGCAAGTCCGTGGAGGTGATCCGCGCACTTGGCTTAGAGGAGGATCTTGCTGCAATCGCGACGTGCCACCCGCGAGCCTTTGAACGTACGAGGTTACACCGCACGGGAATAGCGATTCTCACGTATGCGGGTTTAAGGGCTAACGTTTCGCGTGCGGAAGGCGGACGAAGAGGAGGGATGGGACTTTGCTACGCGACAATTCGGTGCGTCGTTGTCTTATTCTGTCATGATGGATCCTGGTCGCATGATAACAGCTCATATGCTCATATCGGCAGGAAAGGGGCAGACCTTCCATCGCACCCACTTCCTCCAGATGTTCCGGAAGCATGTCCGCCCGAACACCATCCACTTCGGAAAGCGTCTCGCATCATTCGTCGACGACGGGAAGAAGGTCACGTTGAACTTCACCGACGGGAGTAATGCAACATGCGACGTCCTCGTGGGCTGCGACGGTATACGCTCCGCTGTTCGACGATGTCTGTTCGAAACAGAGGCTCTACGCCTCGAGAAACCGGAGCTGATAGAAATGATCGAGCCATTCTGGAGCGGCACGCTCGTATATCGCGCTCTGTTCCCCGTCTCAATGCTGCGTGAGATACATGGAGAAGCGCATCCTCTGGAGCAGGGACCAACTGCAGTCCGTCTACTCTGTTTACTATCCGTTCTCGTGCCGTCTGACTGTGCTCCAGTATTGCGGCGCTAATAAGGCGAGCAAGTTACACTTCATCGACACCAGAGACTGAAGACGTGGACGCAGAACATTATCGCATATCCCGTATCCCAGGGGAAGCTCATCAATCTGGTCCTATATGTCACGTTGGATCCATCTCTTCGCGGAACGAAGTGGTCCCAGCGTATGTGGGTCGAAGATGCACCTGCAGAAGAGGTTCTCAACGTGTGTTCCGGCTCTAATTAATATCCATGCTTCTGAGTGGCTAATAAGATTCAGCACTTCATTGGCTGGGAACGCGAGGTCCAAAGCATACTAGCGGTACGTTCTCCTTGCTTCCGTCAGCTTCGTCGCTGGATGATATGTCGCACTGGCAGTGCGCTACAAATCTCAAGATGACAAAGTGGGCCGTCCACGAGGCGAAGACGTTACCGTTCTTCGTTCAAGGTCGCGTCGCACTGACAGGAGACGGGGCGCATGCGATGCAATCTCATTCTGGCAGCGGTGCGAACCAGACGATCGAGGTAAAGCCCAACTCCAGCTGTGTACTCGCTGCAAACTGACGGACCGATTCAGGACGTGTACCTCCTCTCGCAACTCCTTATTCACGAGAAGACCAACGCGGATAACGTCGCAAAGGTCTTGAAAGTATACGATATCATCCGACGGCCCTACTCGCAGGCCGTCGCTGCATCCAGCTTCGAAGCCGGAGAGATGTTGCAGTTGCTTGGAACGTATTCCAATCCGTCACGGGAGGATTTGCAGGCAATGGGCCGCAGGTTGGAGACCTACGACGAGTGGCATAAGGATGGGGACTTGAATCAGGACATCGAGCATGCGATGGAAGCATTAGAACGCGAATTGCTGAGCGGTTCCGTGTAAGAGAATATATTAGAATCGCAGACTGTCTGTATTCCGTTGACATCTGCATCAGCGTCTACCTGGAAGAAAACAAAATGCCGCGTGCATCACGGTGCAGCCTTCTCCGCAGCAACAGCGGGACGCGCGCCGTCACCGTCGCCGATATCCAAGCCGTACGCAAACCCAAGAGCAACGCGCGCTGCAGCGCGCCGTCGCTCTGCATCGTCGCTAATAGCGCCAATCTCCTCCCGCATTGCCTGGAGCGCCGAGAACGCGTGCCCGATGTCGAAATCCGCGTCCGCGCCTCCTGTTGGCAGTGCATCGCCGTTCGCAGGAGGTGCACGCCCGCCGGGACCGAATATGCGGGAGGAAGCTGCGAGTATTTCGTCTGGCGAGGGTAGGCCATCTCCATCGTCGTCGTCGTCATCGTCGATCAAGACATCATAACCCACGCCGTCACCATCGGAAGGCGCTGTGACGAAGTCAGAGAAGTCGTCCTCGAAGCCGTGTGTAGAGTCATTGGTAGGAGGTTTCGAAGATGAGGACGACGCAGGCGGCATGAAGGATGACGTGGAGGGTTCAGGCGCGGGTTTGTGTAAGGACGCCGCGCTCCCGTTCGCGAAGTGCGTCCACGACGCGTGAGGCGCGATCAGGTGACTGCCATCCCCGGGGCTGAGCGGGCTCTGTATATGATCTTCATCGTCTTCTTCCAACCACCGTTCCAGTGTCGCGACCTCGTCCGCACGTGTTCGTGGCGCGGAGCTGCTATCCCCTCCAGCGAGGAATGACAACAGCGTGTCTGCCTCTGTTTCAGAGCCCGGGCCGAGTACAATATGCGGTCCACCAGCCATACGTGATGCGCGTTGGGTGCCCTTGCGGGTCATAGAAGGCCAGATGATCGTGCTGAGGGCGTCGACTATGCGCGTGACGCCGCCGGTCTCGCGTTCGTCGTCTTCCGCCGCTTCGTAGACATCGCCATCCACGAACTCAAATCCATGCTCGCGGAAAAAGGCTTCCGCATCAGTCTCGTCATCGTGAGTACCAGGCAGGCCGGCCGACATGGACGCTGCGAGCGTGACCTCGAAATCGTGATCTGCTATAGCAGCTTGCAACTTGGAGAACTCGTCGCGGAATGCCTGGGACCATTCTCTCGTAAGCCAATAGCGCGTAAAAGTGGAACGTAAGAGAACGTGTGCGCACCTTGCCTTTGGCGAAGACGTAAACCAGCGCGGGTGGACCAGGCTCTGCAGCATCCACATCCCGCGCCGTGTGGACCGTGAAGTGTACGGGCGCCGTATAATACTTGTTATCTATAGTCCACGGAACGACGTCTGGGTCGCCGTCGTGTGCGTTGGGCGAGCCCGTAGCGTGCTCAATGATGCCTGCAATCTGCCCAGTCAGCAGCGAATTTGGCCGCGATTCACAGACCAGCAACGCACGAGAGACCAGAGAACGCGCCAGCGTCAGCGACGACGAGGCCGTGATGATAGAGCACGACGCCTGGATCGGCTCGGACATCCTGGACGATGGTGAGAGCCAAGACGTGGATTCGGAGATCGCCACGCGCAGCGGCACGGGTCTCTATCCCCTATCCCCGTTCCGGCCACGCGAGCACACGTGCATTTAGACTCACGCATTCAAAAGAAGTGAAATAGCATGTTTCTATAGACATAGAGTCACATTACGACATATCTCGGAGAAGTACTCTTTCAGCGAGTCTGGCAACTCTTCATCTACCACGACGCCAGCAGCGATGTACAAAGCCGGGCGGTTCGGACGCCGTGGATCGCACAAACCCAACAAATGTGCGAAGGCCACAATCTGTGCACCCAGCACAGAGGTCCTACGCGTGACGTCCGAATTGAACAATCTCATCGTGTGTAGCGAGGGCCAGAAAGGACCTCTCGAAAGATTACAATGGAGCGCCGCGTCTCCCCTAGGGATTGGACTCGTGTCACCATGCGCACGCTTCCAAATCGCCGCCAAGATACGACCAAGCTCGCGCGAGCGAACACGCTTTTCGGGGTTCCACTCCATCGGGGGCGATGAGCGCACATCGACCTCCAACTCGGCTACACGAGGAAGACTCGCGAAGAATGGCAAATTCTCTTCGAGATAGCCATGCCAGACGCGCAGGTTGACGATCGCGTCTCCAGCGGGGGATACTTGGGTGAGGAGCCACTGTGTAGCTGGGGTGACTGAATGTACTTCGACACTGCGAGAGAAGCGACCGTCCACGGCATTCATCTCGAGTAGCACGCTGGCAGTAGGATTGGCGAAGTCTCGATAGTAGAGTTCCGAATGACGAGAAAGATTTCCAAGCGCAGGGCTGGTAGACTTCTCCACGGCAAGGACACAGGCCGTCGTCGTGTCCTCGAACAGGCCGCGAATGAGAGGGAACCTGTCGACTTCTACGCCACGAAGACAAACATGCACATCGCGTATCGTCCTGCTGTGGTTTGAGACAAGGTCGACCAGCTGTAAACCGCCTGTATTGGTGCAAGATGACGGCAAGTCGCATTCGACAGTCAGACGAAGTGACTGGATTTGGGAGAGTAACTCGAGAACCGCCTCCTTGTGCTGTGCGACAAAGGTCTCGGTAATCTGTGACAGACGTCCGATATCGCAGACGAGATGGACCACACGAGGGAACAAGCGTAGACCGTCGGCGAAGAATGTAGGACCGACCGGACACTCGACTGTGGTCACGCGGGAAAACGCAGGACAAAGTTCGCCTGGCCAGACGATAGGCCCTTCGCACGCCAGCGTCCTCAACTTCGGTGCCCGTCCCCCAAGAATCTGAGCAGGAATCTCCACCGCAGACGACCCTCCTCCTCCTTCCGCATACAGGTACAAGCCCCGCAACATGGGAGCCTCCGCTTTCGACCCAGACAGAGCGTGCACGAACAGCTCCCCGAAGACGGTAGGGATCTCCAGGTGCAACTTGCACGCGAGCGGAAGACTCCTCGCCAACGCGGGTATGACGAACCCCACGAGCGTATCGTGCACCTTCCTGTCCAGGCTCGTGGCGAACACGACTGATCCGCGCGGACAGTTGGCGACCTGCACGCGTACGCTCATACGCACACCGTCCTTCGATGCCTCGTCTACGGAGCGTTGGAACGTGCGCGCAGAACGCCAGAACATTGGCTGCTGCCAGGAAGAGGAGAGAGGGGCGGAGTCGCAGTACCACCACCGCGCCGCGGGAGATCCATACGCGAGATGTCGGTAGAAGTTGCGGTGCCGCCTGGCGATGGCGCGCCACCGCCTGCAGACACCCGCAGCGCGCAGCACGTCCGGCTGCGCGAGGAGGTCGAGGGTGTAGGTGAAGAGTTCGACGGGGAGACGGCGCGTGTGATCGCGGGTTTCTTGGTGTGACGAGAGCGGGTAAATGGCAGACAGAGGAGAGCTGGGCATGATGATGGTGTGTGGAAAATGAAGAGACGGCTCGTAGGTTCTTAGGTACTCATGGTCCGAAAGTGCGGATTCGGCGTTGATGCAGCACGACGATGCCTCGTGCAAAACGTGAGCCAGCGTTATGTTATCTTCGGTCATCCAATCTCATCAGCTGAATGCAATATCGTCAGATCATAAAGCCTGGACAGAACAGCCACGACAGTAGGAGCTCACCTAGATATACACATTTACGTAGATTCGCACACAACAACAACAGATATCTCCTCACTCCCTCAGCGCTGAGCCTACTGACCAGCCCATCCGACAGCCCTCGCCACACCCGCTGCGCCTGCCGCACCGATAAACGCCCAGTTGAACACGGGTTCAAACCGTTCGTAGCGCGGGAGGCTGGAGAGCATCTCCGTCGACGAAGGCGGGAGGGACGTCCGTAATTGTATCAGCGTCGATAGGAGGTACGTGCCCTACACAGTACACAGGTAAGGGCCAACATGGACGTGGATGGGGTCGGAATGGAGACGCACCATAAGTTGTGCAAGGAAGAGCAGCATCACGCTCGCGCCGACGTTCCGCTGGCCGCTTCTCCTTCCTGTGACCTTCAACGCCTGTACACGTATCGCATCAGTATCAGTATGGCCGTAAGTTAGCTGCGTCCGACTCCGACTCGTACTCACCCTCCCAACGCCGCGCAACACAAGCCGCACGCTACTCAGCACAATCGCGCCAACAAGCAGCAAACTCGCATGCCGCGCGATAATCTCCGCGTTCTCCGCGCTGGGCTCGATAGGCAGGAGCGGGACGTACGGCAGTACCATGCCAATCACACGTGCGCCGATATCCGTCGTCGTCGTCGTCGTCGTCGTGGGCCCTTTGCGCGTTGAAGGGAGGATGAGCGCGAGTATCGTCTGCACAGCAACACTGTCAGCAAAAGGTGGGGATATAGAGAGGAGAGGAGGAGGAACGGACACTTAAGATACGCAAAGCGCAATAACATCCAAATGCGCGCCCGACAGCGAGCCAGAGTATCCCGCCCAACGTCCCCCGGAACTCGAGTTCCGCGCGTCGGCGGCGCATACGCGCGAGCGAGGATGATATCTCAGACTCGAGCGCGCGGAGGGATGACATCTCCGTCTGAAGGATCTTCGCCTCTGATCGCATGTTCCAGTCAGTGGCGTTGGATAGACAGAGAGTGAGAATGCGAAACGGACCGTTGTCGCCGCCACCAAAGACGCGCGGGAGCCAGCTTGACCCTGCATTCGACCCTGCGTTTGCGCTGGCCTAACAGTACGGTAACGTCAGTCAAAACGAACCGCCGATGCGCGCGCGCACCTCCTGCCGTCTCTCGAGTGCACGCTCGCGGTCGTTCAAGTCTTTCCGTATACGCGCGAGCGCGAGTTCTGTAGACGCGACGTCCGCTTCTGTAATGTTTCTCCTTCTCCCATCAGCACGATAATCGTACGGGCGAATGCGCATACCATTTCTCTGAGCGCGAGAACAAGAACGGTTGGATGATGTACTCCCAAGCGGCGCTCGTCGCGCCGAACCCGGATAAGAGACCAAGGATAGTGACGCCAAGCGCGATGTAGCGGGCAAGATACGCCGAAGAGAGGTCTGGCAGTCGTTAGGGGAGGGAGTGGGAATGGTCTGGCACACACCTGAAGCAAGACCTTCGGGCGGCGTGACGAATGACAAGAGAAACAGATAGACGCCGAAGGGAACCAGTGTGAATGCTACACGCATCGCAGCTGTATGGAAAGAGCGTGAATACGGAAGTAGCAGTTTACGAGCAGTGGATGGACGTACGGCTCACTGGTGACCGATACGTGAGCAGTAAACACTGCAACAACGGCACGACGACAAGCATGAGCAAGCTCAGAATCGTCAAAGATATTCGCCAATTCAAAATACGCGTTCTAATTACGCTTCATTAGCACAGCGCATAAGCTAGAACGAAAGACATTACCGTGAATCCAACACGCCGAGCGCCTGACACGACACGAGCAAGAACAAGATGCAGCTCTCGCTGAAGCACGCGCCGAATACGGTGCGCGAGATGCTGGAGGGCCAATGTCGCGCCGCATTCGACGCGGCGAACTTTGCGCGCGACGGCGTGGAGGGCGTGAGCGCCGGCGAGGGCAGGCCGTCGAGCTCGATGCCCGGCGACAACGGGGACGAGGGTCCGGTACCAGTGCTGGAGCCCGTAAGGTCGCGCTCGGCTGAGAGGTCGCGCAGGTCTGCGTAGAGGCGTCCGAGGTGCTGCCGGCACGCATATGCGAGGGCGAGTCTAAAGCAGATATTGGCACAAAAAGTAACAGAAACGCGCGTTATTACTTACCTGATTACAGTCAGGACTGCAGTCTCGGTCAGTGTGCTCGACGCCATGGCGCGGTCGACGCGAGTGACGTGGAATGAAGCCAAGAAGCGGAGAAATCCCGCGACCGACGGCTCAGCGGTTGCAAAATCCGTCTCGAAAAAGGAGAGTTGCATCCCATAATATGCTCGATCTCTCCATAAACTGGATAGGATAGGATAGGATATTTACATAAGACAAGGGTCCATTCAGTAACCCCTGCTCCGCTCTTCTTCACTCGCACTAGAAGAGCCGGATACTCTCTGGGATGCGGCAACTGACGAGGGGTACTTATCCGATCAGTGGCAGTGTCGACTATCTGAGCGACGAGATCTCCACAACCGTTCCTAGGATAATCTTGCAACCAACTTCAAATTTTTCGTAAGACATATTTGGGATGTTCCCAGGAAAAAGATATGGAAGAATCTCCGTCAGTCGCGCTGGGAAGCTTCCGGCGCCGTTTCTGAGGGACAAACACATTTATTGCCACGCATCGAGGAACTTCCTCGCAATTCCGCTTCCTAGTATCTGAATTAAATATGTTTAAGAGATTTGGGACGAAGTTTCAGAAAATTTGCAGGAGCGGTTCCGCCAATTCGCCCAAACACGACTTTGGGCTGTGATACGGCACGGGTAGTGTATCTAGTAGCTTAGTACACACATTGAAGTCGTTTACTAAGTGTCTGCATAGCTTTTGCTTGCAGAGAGTGTCTTAGAAGTCGATTTCTATGACTTCGTTCGTTTGCGCGAGGCTTCGGTGTTTGCCGGAATTGCACCAACTCGCGCGACGGACGAGAAATAAGAGCGCGACGAGCGGTATAACTCTCCCTCAGCCCGTAAAGAGACTCTGGGAGCTCATATTGTCTGTGATGTACGCATTGGAGCCGAGAATCCCTATCCCTGGGTCTACATGGCCCGACAGAGGCTTGCAAGCTGTTACGAGTGCTCGTACAACTCCATCTTCTGAAATATTCCTAATCTAGGGACGTAGCGTGATATTATGTCTTATATATTAGCATAATACACTTATATAGTGTCTTAGGTATAATATCTTTGGCATCCGTGCCGGAGAGTGCTGTTTGATGGGCCGAGCAGGCTCCAGATCCGTGTCTCTCGCATTTAGGGACCAGGCAACCTCACAGCTCACAAACGGAGATTATGATTCTATACCTTCTCAGGTGTATTTTAAAACAGGACACGTGTTGAAAAATACTCTGGTGGACGAGCAGTCGCAGCCGTTACACAGGGGGTGTCGGAATCGGCTTAGTCAGCTTCACGGAGGTGGTCAGTTGCCGCAACCAACATAAACCACGTCAGCGCACAACAGCGTGTATCTGAGAATATGGTACAAGAAAGCAAGCAAAGAGAGCAAGTGCCAGTATTTTCACGCGATGCAACTGTACCAGACGACAAGAAACAGACAGCACAGCAACGGACTAGAGGAGGCTGTCCATACGGCTGAAGACCTCCATGACGGCGGCGAGGACCTCGAAGAAGACCGCGTCCGGGCCGTCCTCCTCGCCCATCTCCTTGCGCACGTCGCGCAGTAGGGCATGCACGGCCTCCTTACCGCGGGGCACAGAGTCGCCGCCGCGCTTGCGGTTGGAGGTGCCTGCGGTGGCTGAACCGAGCGGCCAGACGGCAAACTCGGCGAGGATGTCGTCGCAGCGCGCCGCGGCCTCCTCGCGCTCGTCGAAGCCGAGCCGGGCGGCGTCGAGCGCGTTGTCGAGGACGCTCGCCGCGTATGCTGCGCACAACAACGATGCAGCGCGGGCTGCGCCAAACTCGACGTCCGGCTCGTACGCTTCGGGCGGGATGGCGTTGCTGCGGCACATGAGCAGCGTCTTGACGCGCTGCACGATGACGGACTTGATGGCGGCGTCGGCGACTGGATGCGTGGCCATGTCGAATATGAGGAATGAGCGCTTCTCGGTGCGCAGGACGCCCTTGTCGACGAGCCCCTTGGCGAGCCGTTCGCGGACCTGCTTGAGCTGGAAGCCGACCTTCATCACGTTCCACGTCTCGCCGCTGAGCAGGTCGATCCACTGCCCGGCGCCCATCTTCTCGCCCGGCGAGCTCCCGTCCGGCGCGGGGTCCTGCGTCTGCCGCATCATCTTGAGCGCCTCGTCGAGGATGGTCTCGCCCGTCTGCCGGTCGTCGACGACCTCGAGCAACCGATCTGGCAGCGGCAGCCGGCGACGTGCAGGGTCCTTGACGACGGCTATCCGTCGCCGCAGGGCGAGTTCCAGGATAATGCAGCCCCGCAGAGCGTAGGAGATGTTGTCGTTCCAGAACGAGAGATAGCCCGCGCGGTCCTTGAGTCCGAGCAGCAGCACGTTCTCCAGCAGCGTCAGTTTGGGCATTTTCCGCGTCTCCTCGTCGCGCTCCAGGTCGCGCGGGTCGTACGCAACGCGCCCGCCGCCCTCGAAGGCTGTTCCGGCGTGCTGCGCCTTCAGATTGACTGTCGAGCCCGTCGGCGAGCGCGGCGCGGACGACGACCCGTTGCCATTGCTCGACACGGCGAGCGTGCCAGAGCCAGAGCCAGAGTCGTCGCCCTGCGATGGCTGAGCCACTCGCCGTCGAGAAAGCCCAGCTGCGGACGACATCGCGCGCGTGCCAGATCAAGAATCGTTCCGAGCCATACTTCCGAACCCGCCAGGAACGGCACCGACGGCAACGGCGCACGACCACCGACATGAATCTCAGTACACTTTGCTTGACATTATCTCAGGAGGTTATTTCGATAGATGGAGGAGGTTCATAATCACAATTCAGACTCCCATCCTAAATGTACACTCCACAATCCCCGGGAATCCTACTTACTTGTCCCACCCTTACTCAAGCGTAGGGGGGGCATTACCGCTGCCCATCATGATCATGACACTCTCACTCGTAACGTCGTCCACGGTGAGGAACACGAACGCCGGGCCCGGCGGGTACACGCGCCCGTTCGGCGGCGTAGTAAACGTCAACGAGCGACGGTCGGGCGACAGACGGGCGGTCATAAAGACGAGACGCGCGCCGGAGTGGAAGGCGTGCGACGAGAAGCCAAGGTCCATGAGCGACACTACAGAGTGCACGATGTCAGTACTATGATAGTGAAGTTTGGAGGATCAGAGACGTGTACGTACCCTTAATGTCGCGCGCGGCAAGGTTACGCGGGATCGTCACTGGGACGGTGAACGTGCGTCCAAAAGCGAGTTTGGACGGGACGCGTCCGATGACCGGCCGGTCGACGAACATGAACGGCGGGTCGAGCGTCGTCACGCGGAACTCGCTCGGGAACTTGACGTTCGGTCCTACGACAGTCTGCCCGTTGGGGTTGCTACCTAAAGCAAGTTCTCCGTATTGGTATGGGAGACAGAGCGCGAAGTATTCTTATGTACCTGCGATGAGGAAGTTGCCTTGAGGAGTGAGCGTCACGGTCGAGTGGTACATCCGCGCGACAGGGCTGACGGGCATGCCAGCATTGCTGATTCTCCTGCCAGGAGCGGCGTCGGGAGTGTAGAGAGACGGCGTGAGGACAGCGTTGTCGGCGTTGGAGTTGCCGACGGGCTGGCCGACAGAGGCCACCGCGGCGTAGCCGGTACGGCCACCGTTCGTGATCAGGACTATACAGAAGGTTATTAAGATGCAATACAGCAGTAAGGAGAGGGATAGACATACTTTGACCGTTGGGCAAGTGGACGAGTTCAGGCATGATACTATCACATTTGAATTAGCGATCATTATGAGCCGAGGTATCCGCAGTGCATACCGAGCCTCCAACATGTGCTCGACTTGCCTAAGCACGACGTAACAGTCAGATTTCATCCTCCTCAGATTTGAGCGAAAAAGTGCGACTTACCAGCCGCGGGCAATACCAGCAGGCGTAACGAGCATGCGGAAACACTGATCCGATGCCGCATCCTGCGAGCTCAAGTCCTCCGACGGGGTCCTCGTGTCGAACGCAATCCCACCGCAAACCAGCACCTCCGGCGTAAACAGCGGCGGCGACAGCGGAAGAAGAATTGCAGAGCCGTCACCGGGGTTCGTCACTACAGTAGTCTCCGTCAGCGGCGCGTCAACGAGGCAATGAACGCACCCTGCACGCCGTTCGGGATGTCGGGGAGCATAGTCTCGACGTTGCGCTCGATGTCGTATATGGCGGTCTTGTTACCTGCCACGAGGAAGACGCGTCCATCGGGCAGCGCGAACGATCTCGGGAAGAGGTTCGAGGGCAGGGCAGATTCTAGGAACTTCGACGGACGAGGCACGCCCTAAACAGGATGATTCCGAGTTAGTCAGCAGGGGACACGGCTTTCGATTGAACGTACGCCATCCTTCGGAGGGAAGAACTCGAAGCTGTTCTCGGGCTCTGTTGTAGAGTTTTAGCAATTAGAGTTTCAACTTGAGGCTTCCCGGCAATGTGCGTGACTAACCGGTGTTGTAGAACGGCGTCGGGTTGGTAGTCCCGCCAGCAATGAAGAGACTGAATACTCGTGAGAACAATTTCAGAAACGCAAGTCATTGGTCACTTACCTCCCGTCAAAGATGCGGATGGACGAAGGATACCTGCGACATGGGTCAGAATCCATGTTCGTCCAGTAGCTCGCAGTCTAGTCATACCATCTGCACTGGGTCAGTATTACGCGGGATGATCTCGAGCGATACGCACCTATCACGCGCTAGGTGGAGGGTCGCGGGGTCTACAATCTATGAGCGGTTGACCGGACTTCCAGTAGTGAGAGTGCGCAGACCTTCAAAGAGAGTGCAGCCCGCTCCGGAAGGCGACGCGCAGGGCTCGAAGATGCGCAGGC
This sequence comes from Exidia glandulosa HHB12029, assembly GCA_001632375.1. NCBI lineage: Eukaryota > Fungi > Basidiomycota > Agaricomycetes > Auriculariales > Exidiaceae > Exidia > Exidia glandulosa. The sequence continues at coordinate 49,575 of KV426090.1, read as the reverse complement.
CCATGTTCCCGTTAGCACCAACGGCCGGGTTGCCGGGGAATCCGGATGGATCACCGCCGAGAGATACCTAAAGAGTGCATCCGCTTCGTTAACGAATTCGAGACTCGGATTACAATCATTATACATACCATGGTTCTACGAATTGCGATTAGCAACATTCTTCGAACGTAGTATGAGATTGAACGCTTACCCGTTGGAGAGCAGAGCACCGCTCGCGCAGAAGGAGTTGGTAAGCACGTCGAGAGGTGTAACCGTGCTCGTCTGAAGGTTCCAAAGAGCGCCCCACGCAGAGTGACCGTTGATTTGCAGGGGGTCATCCGAGGCGCGGTCGAACCAAAGGACGAGCGTCGGCGAGACGACGATAGCCTCGAGCGCAACGATACCCGACGTGTTCGCCTTCAGGTCAAACTTCCACTGAGGAGCCGATGGTGCGGAGAGAGCTCCAGCGGCAAGGAGAGAGACCACAGCGAGTAGAGACACCATAGCGAGTGGGCTGAGAGTTTCCAGTTCGCCTTTCCGTGAAGCATTTAAGCACTGACGACGGGATGTTGCCGCGCAATAGCATCCCGCCCTTCTTCTGCGCATGAGCTCTTTTCGCCATGCGCGAGCTCTCCGGTATCCCGGTATACAGTCCTGTGGCCAACGTGACGGCAAAGCGGAAGGGCGAAATGAAGGCGCTCTAGTACAGTCGGGCTCCCTGACCGATGGGCGCGTAGTCTTGGCACGCAGTGTTCTACACACTATACAGAAGCGGTGATAATAGTGGGGTGCATCCAATCCTAGCGGCGGGGCAAGGGGGGCGGCTTTGGTTGGCAGGGGTTGTTGGGTTGTTGTGGGGGCCCCGGTTGGTTGGCCGGCCATTTTTCTTCCTTTGGTTGAGGTTGGCCGGTTTTCCCTTGCCTTGGTTGTTGTTTTTCGTTTGGGCGTTTTTGTTGGCGGGGAGGGGGGGGGGCCGGGGTTCGGTTCGGGCTTTGGATTTGGGGAGGCGGACCAACATCGGACGTTTGGGGTTTTGCCTTTTCGGTTTTCCCGGTTTTTTTTTTTTTGACGGTTCTTGGACTTCAGTTCTTTTTTTTGTTGCGGGTTAGGGGTTTTCCCGGGGTTCCGGCAATTCCTTCCGGGTTGGGGGTTGTTTTGCCCTTGCCCTTCTTGCCCTTCCCCCCTTCGTTGTTCCGTTGTTGGGGGTTCAGGAGGCCGAAGGGGGGCCGGGGGGGGAGGTTCGGCCGTTTGGGGGGGTTTTTGAGGTTCGGGGAGGGCGGTTGGGGGGCCGGGGGGGGTTCCTTGAGGCCCGTTGGGGCGGAGGGTTGGAGTGGTTGGGAGGGAATTCGGGGTTCCTTCAAGGAACTTGGGGCGAGTTAGGCTTGGTCTTTTGGTTTCATTGGCTTTGATTCTGTAGGCGTACCTTGGATGTTGCGCGCCGCAAGGAGAGTGGGCGGCACGCTAATGGGAACAGTGATGTTCTTGCCGAAGGCGAGCTTGGCGGGCAGGCTGCGGATGGCGGGCCGAGGGACGAACATGAATGGCGGGTCAAGTGTTTCGACGCGGAACTCGCTCGGGAACTCGACACCCGGTCCAACGACTGTTTGACCGTTAGGATTACTTCCTGCACCCCATCCCGTCTCGGTGAGCCGCCTGTCAGGTGCATATAGTGAATAGTAACGCACCCGCGATGAGGAAGTTGCCCTGAGGAGTAAGCGTTACGCTCGAGTGGTACAAACGCGCGATTTTCGAGGTTGGCATCCCTGCGTTAGAGATACGGCGACCCAGCGGAAGGTTGGGCGTGTAAAGCGAGGGAGTGAACACGGGATGATCTGCGTTACTGTTTCCTAGTAGGGAATGAAAATTTATCCTCGACGCAGCAATGAGGGCGACATACCGATAGTGTCCTGAACCTGCTTGATAGCCGCATATCCCGAACGGCCGCCGTTGGTAATCAGGACTGCAGGGAACGTCAGTACGAATCTACTAGACTCATCCTGACGGACCTTGTCCATTGGGCAAATGGACGAGTTCTACGGAACGTTAGCATAAGGTGGGACAGACATGTCAAGGCTGCGGACCTGGCATAACGCGAGGCTCAAGCATATGCTCTACTTGCCATCCGCGAGCAATACCCGCCTCCGTCACCTCCATACGGCTGCATTGCGTGGTAGCCACATCTTGCGAGGACAGCTGGTCCGGCGGCGTATCGGCGTCCACAGCAACACCGCCGCAAACGAGGATCTCGGGGGTGTAATTAGGAGGAGACAACGGCAGGAGAATCGCGCTGCCGTCAATAGGGTTCGTTACTGGAGGCGATGCGTGTCAATGCTAGGTCCGAATGTGAAGCACTATGAGCACACTTACCGCGGACGTTGTTCGGGATGTCAGGGAGGGGCGTCTCGACTCCGGTCTCGATGTCGTAGATGATCGTCTGGTTGTTGGCAACCATGAAGATGCGACCGTCAGGCAGAGCGAAGATTCTGTTGTGGAGTAAGCTATCCGTGGAATGGAGGCTAAAGCACACACCGAGGGAAGAGGTTGGCGGGTAAAGCCCGCTCAAGGAACGCAGACGGCCGTGGAACTCCCTGCACCGATGCCATTGAGTCACGTGAATATATCAATGTTGAGCTGCGTACCCCATCCTTCGGCGGGAAGAACTCGAAGGAGTTCGCAGGGTCTACGTTCGTAAACGCAGCGTTCACATGCGTTCCGCCCACGATCATCAGACTAGGAGACCCTGTGAGCCGGATCTACAGTTTAACTCGTTGAGCCTACCTGCCGTCAAAGATCCTGCAGTCATGCGTGTTTAGACGGATCGCTAGCGTTAGATGAAGTAAGAACAAACCTGATGGAGCTGGGGTACCATCGGTTCTCCGCGAGATGTAGGTTCTCAGGGTCTGTTTGAGCGGTCAATGCAAGCAGTACAAGTGGAGTTGCATGGCATTACCTTCGAATAATGTGCACCCGTCGCCGGAAGGGGAAGCACAGGGCTCAAAGATGCGGATACCAGCGTTTCCGTTCGGGTGGATTGCTATTCTCGTGCTCGGCGGGAGGTCTCAAGTATCGGGGGAGCAAGTCGTACCTGGATTCCCGTCAAACAATCTTGGATCGCCACCGATGCTGACCTGCAGAATTTAGTTAATGCAGTGCACAATATCGATAATGACTAGGCTTACCATACTCCCATTCGAAAGCAAGGCGCCGCTCGCGCAGAAGGAGTTTGTGAGAACATCAAGGGGCTTGACAGTGCTTGTCTGCAAGTCCCACAACGCGCCCCAGGCCGAATGGTTGTTGATCTGCAGCGGGTCGTCCGATGCGCGGTCGAAGAAGAGGACCAGGGTCGGGGAGACGACGATGGCCTCAAGCGCGACGATTCCGGAGGTTGACGCCTTGACGTCGAACCTCCACCCTGGCGCAGCGGGCGCTGCACGTGCGCCAGCCGCAAGGAGACCGAAAGCGAGGAACGAGGACCGCATCCGCAGGAGTGAGTGAGCGCTGAGCAACGGCTACCCGGAGGATCAGGCGCAGCTGTCCCTTTGCTTTTAAGCATGCGGAAGTCGTCGAGTAGGGCGGACAAGTCCCGAACCGGTCTCTCAAGAGCCAGCGACCGGTAGTGCAACAACATTGGGCAGAAATGCCTCGATGCCGTAGCATATGCAGTGCGAGAATGAAGTGCCATACTCAAAATAACGTGCTCCTGGGTGCCGATCCGCAGTGTATGCCTTTCCCTCCCTGCCGATCCAGCGCCGAACGACCATACTTAGGCTCGATGGCGAGTGTGGTGGGAGGCGAAAAGGATCTACACACCGGCTGCGCTGCTTGTGACCGTAGTCAGCCAAGAACCGCCAGTAGGTTTGGGACAGCCAGGCTACTGTAGCACAGACGGTTTTTTTTTCGGCGACATGCATGAACGGCTCGAAGGACGCCACCGCACATCGCATTGGAAACGCCAGTGTAGGCTCAACTAGTGATATTCGACCGCACCGGACCTCGCGAACGCGGCGGGTAGTCTATCAGCGACAGGCACATGGACGGGGGCGCACAGGCTGAAGCGAGTCTGGAAAGGGCTGCCCATGCCGTGCAGCAGCGAGCGAGGCCGCTACACCACCGTTCTGGGCAAATTTCCTGGTCGAAGAAGAGTTCAATGGTAGGGCTGTAGTTTCGTCAGGTCCGGGAGAACCGGACATCTGGTAAGCGTCAAGACCGTCATTCGGAGAATCGCGGGCGTCGGAAGCCGCGGGAGCAAAATCTTCCTTCTTGTCCTCTTACCACGACCATCTCTATTTTTTATGTCGTCTGCCGAGCAGTACCGCGCACTTTCTGCTAGCTTGCGTGCGAACAGCGTTACATACGTCAGGTTGGCATGGGTCGACCTGATCGGCTGGACACGTTATCGCGTCATCCCCATCGCTCAGTTCGACAAGCTGCTCAAGAGCGCGCGACCTGGCGTTCGCTTGACGGAAGCTAGCTTGGGTCTCGTCTTTATGCAGCTCGCTGACGGATTCCACTCATCTGGCGAATACCTCTATGTGGTCGATCCGTCATCCATGCGTCTTTGCAACTCGTATGCCGCGGGCCATGCGATAGTCATGGGTTGGTTTGAGCGCGCCATCCCCGTCAGTGCCCAACACATTCTACTCACGTCCATGTCATTGACTTTCCATAGTCGCCCAATGCGCCCCTCAGCGTGCCACTGTGTCCTCGCGGGCAGCTTCGCCGCATCGTCACGTTCGTAACAGTGCTTTCTTCGCGGCACCGCCGAGACTGAACCTCATCAGCGAAGCTGAACGAACTCACGGCGTGAAAATACGCATGGGATTCGAAGTCGAGGTCATCTTCCTGAAATCTGCAGTACCTCTGGATGCTGTGAACGATTTCGGCTGGTCTCTGTCGAAAGCGATTCCATCCGGGAGTGTCATCGCCCAAGTGCTTGAAGAAATTGCCAACGGCTTGCAGCATTCCGGGGTCGAGCTTCTCATGTATCACGCGGAGGCTGCTCCTGGCCAGGTACGTCTCTCAACGCCTACCTGTGTTGGTGCTGACTCAGTCCGCATAGTACGAGTTTGTCACAAACCACCTCCCCCCTCTCGAGGCTGTTGATGCTCTCATTGCGACCAAGGAGACCATTTCCAATATCGCGAGGTCAGACTCAAAAGATTTGCTGAACATGAACGTCACTCACGGACTTGCAGCAAATACGGCTTGCAAGCGACCCAAGCTCCCCGTCTCTACAACGACACATGTCAGTGTACTCGATCTCTGATTCTTCTATTCGTTCTTAGCTATCTCAGGCGGGAGCGGTCTTCATGTCCATCTCTCCGTGTCGTCCAGTCGAGCGTCTGCGTCGGCAAATGTGCCCAGCGCGCCTGGATTTAGTGCTCTTGAGGCGTCCTTCCTCCAAGGAATGCTCGACCATCTCCCTGGTGTCTGCGCTTTGTCGCTACCAACTGACGCATCCTATGCACGTATGCTCGATGGCATCTGGTCCGGCGGAACTTGGGCGTCATGGGGTCGCGAGAACCGCGAGTCTGCAATTCGCGTATGCGGCGAGGAGGGTAATTACCACTTCGAGGTCCGTGCCCACGATGGGACGGCTTGCTCATATATTGCGATGGCGGCGCTCATTGCGGGCGGCATGCGGGGCGTTCGTTCAAGTGCCCCGCTCGTGACCAAGGATTGTCAGAAACTCGCGTCCTCTCTGAGCGGCGATGAGCGCCGCGAGCTGGGGATCAGTCGTCGCATGCCGCTCAAGCTGGAGGAGGCACGGCAATACCTCACTCAAGACCAAGAGATGAAGGCTGACCTGGGCGAGGACTTCGTGAAGACATTCCTGGCGGTGAACGAGGTTAGATTGGTTCCACTGGGTGCCCAATTCCTCTTGCTGATATCGCGCAGACTCTTCAGAGCGCCCTCAAGGACGAAACCGAGGAAAAGACAATCAAGAAGTTGGTCGACCATTATTAGAGGCATGACTATCTAGACTCGGTAAACCAAAAGCTGTAATCATAAATGACCTAGAGGCCAATAAATGTACAAGCGCAAAACTCGGCTTCTGCTCATGACTCATGATTACACGCGCGCGTCCTGACTTCTATGCAGGCAAGGGACTGCCGCAGGTCATGCATCCGGTCATGCACAAGTTCGGTTTCCTGGACAGCAAGATGTCCGTCGTCTTCACGCACGGCAGCTGGATGAGCTCCGTCCTGCGCCAGCCGAACTTGAACCAGTTCATATCCATCACGCCCGTGACCGAGAAGCATTATGGGCACGACCATCCGTTCAGCCATCTCGTGCTCGATCATGCCTCTCTTGGCGTCGACACCCACTGCACTTTCTCGACAGATGGCTGAATCATCGGACAAGCGCGGCTGTTCTTCCGGACGACGCGACAGCGGGTGTACGGGCAGTCAGTGCGCGGCTACGCCGCTACTGTACTTATAAGGTGCACTGGCAGACGAACACGCCTATGACGGTGCAACAGGCCTTCCTCCTCGCAACGCAGAATGGCGGACGCGCGCTCCGAAGGGAGGATATTGGCGTCATCCGCAAAGGAAGACATCGTACTAGTAGACTAGTAGTAGTCTGATGCACGTCCTTGTCGATCGGACGTTTCAAAGAGCACGGCGGTGGGGACGTGGAGGCAATCTACCCAAGCGCTCTTGAACCTAAGTCCCACTGACATGTGTCAAACCGTTCAAAGTCACCGCCGGGGCCGCGCAAGTGTAGCACAAAGTTGACCGGTTCAGTCGGAGTTGGAGGAGCAGCGCGGCGATCGCCCTGTCATGCTCGCCGGCTCCCTTTCTCGTCTTCGCCCCAGAAAGTACCGACATCTGACAGTATGCCACTCGTCGAGAGGTCGCTTGCTTTCCGTTTCCGCTGACGATCATCGCAGGGCTCGAAGTCTCGAGCACAGCACCGCAGCTCTATTAAGTACGTAGCACTTCCTCATCAGTCCAAGTCGTCGCATGCTAATCATCCGTACCCTTTAGATTTAGATGAGAACCAGTGCGCTGTTCCTTCTTCCCGCCCACTCTCACTTCCATACACTTCGACCGGTTTCCCGTGCACGGTTCTGTACCGGACATCTGTTATGATACGCATCCGGTACGCTTCTATCCAATCCGGCGCATCGTGTACCATTAGTACTGCAATGGACGCTATTTCCACCGTTCTCTTATTTCGGAGATATCAGAAGTGAGTGGAACGCAGGTGCCGTCGGTCCCGACGGATGAAGCCTACTAGTACAATGATCACGAGCGCGGATGCAGGGAAGTGCAGGAGCGACAAATATTGCCCTCCGACAGGGATGAACAGTCATAGCGCGTACAGATGCGGCTGAGAGCGAGCCTCTGCCAGTGTCAAACGGCGTCCTTGCACCTACGCTCTGCGCGCTCATGTAGCTCGTGTGCCATTGGTACATGAGCATTGTCGGATTTTCCTCATGTGGTATATATCAAGTAATCCACTATAACAGCGTATTCCACGCTTACATGCGATGCAGGTCTAAGCTCACAAGGTCCGTACAAGCGTCAATTGTAAGTGCATACCCTCCACCGTAGTACCAGCAACAAGGTTACCAGTCGCGTTTTGCAGCGCCGTATGTAATATCATGGTCGGAGCCCCCATCGTGACGCACCTCGGTCCTAACTTCCACTTCGACGGCTGGTCGCATAATCGAAAGCTGAAGTCCGCTGTGCTCAAGGTCATGTCTGTGCGGGCGCACGCCTTCGGGAACGGATCCAGTTTTCGTGGAACGAGTTGCCTTCCCAGGCTCGGCGCTGAAACGGAGGTTTCGGTATACGTGGCAAGCCATCGTGTTCTCGAGCGCAACGTTCGGGATTGTGAACATAGCGTGCAGTACCGCAGGGACGGAGGGCGTTAGGAGCAGTGTAATGGTGATAATGTTGAGCCCGACAGTTGCGCTGAGATCTTCATGAGCAATCGAGCTCTCGCGGCTGTGATGAAATGCTTACAGGTAATACAGTTGTCCGCCCTGGAGGAGTGCTCGCGAGACCGAGGATCGTGCTCGCGAGCTCTGGCCATGGCTGTTGGCGACAATGCGCACGGAGATGGCGATGAAGACGAGGGAACTGTACGCCGTGTTCGTGATTGGTGCAGCTGAGGCGTACGACTTGATTGCCGTGTCAATGCAGTACTTGGTCGTGGCGATGTGCGCGCCTCCGATAGCGAATGGGACCGTGAATGCGCTGGCCAACGTCGATAGCCACAGAAAGAAGAAGACGACGGTAATCCACCGCTCGTTGTAGAATACGGCCCTCACGCGAAAGAGAAAGAGAAGCGACGTCGATGGCACAGCCAGGACGTAACACCAGCCCAGCCCGATCATTAGAGCTTGACAATCTGCAACCTGCGCAACTAACACGAGTGAGATTCGCAGCATCGATATCCGCCCGAAAGAATTACCTTGAAACATGGTACTGGAGAATATGAAGCCGAATGTTCCGAGTCTTGTCAGAGTTAGTGTGCTGTTGTTAAGGGAGAAGACGGACGCACCGAGATAGCAGGTACGTAACCGTCGGTATTGTCCACCGTGACTTGAAGTAAATCTCGTAATCCTGCGGGAGCGATGACAGGACGTCCCATATCCAGGCCTAGCAATTAATATTAATCAGCACATTTCAACCTGGTCGTGTCCTAGCCGCACTCACAGCGACAGCACCAATGTAGATGTACCTGGAAGCCTCATACTGGTCTGCTATGCTCTGTGGTAGAAATGCGAGCGGCGTCGTAGGATTTACAACTCCAGGTGGGAGGAGCGATGTGGTATTGGACAAGGACATTGGGCGCAGTCGTACAGCAAAGGCGCTGCGCCGTGTGAGGGAAGCGCTATACTTATGGGTGCGGTATTGACTGAAAGGCCCGGGGGCCGAATTCTCTGCTGTGTAACCTTCGGCACCGAAGGAGATATCATGGACTTGGAGATTGACAGCCTGGAAGTTCAGATTGTAAGTATATTCGTTTCGACTGGGTTGCCACACTCCATCATTTCTGCGGCCACGGTTTCGCGGCTAGCTTCGTGTCGCGGACCCGGCTCTGGCGGGGATCGCCTGTTTCGCGCGATCTTCAGCCGCAAGTTGATCACTTGCTGTCCAACACATCGTCAGCTAACTTACAGTTACCTGTTTCAACCTACGACGGAACCGCACCACATTATCTCCTTCCCGCTCATGTCTTCCCGCAATTGCAGAGGGCGCTTCTCCAATGAAGGATGGAAACAATGCGGGCTTCTTGGCAGTATTAGTCGCACGACCGACGCGTACTACGGTCAGTGAGAGTGGGTGGGAAGAAGGAACAGCGCACTAGTACTCGTCTGGATCTCGAACGGGTACGGATGATGAGCATGCGACGCCGTGGACTGATCAGGAAGTGCTGCTACATACTTAATAGAGCTGCGTCATACCGGTGTTGTGCTCGAGACTTCGAGCCCTGCGATGATCGTCAGCGGAAACGCTAAGCAAGTAACCTCTCGACGGGCGACATACTGTCAGATGACGCTGCCGTCGGTACTTTCTGGGGCGAAGAAGAGAAAGGGAGCCGGTAAGCATGACGGGGCGATCGCCGCGATTGTTGAAGGCACAAGGCGCTGCTCCAACTCCGACTGAACCGGTCAACTTTGTGCTGCAGCCCTTGCGCGGCCCCGATGGCGACGTTGAACGGTTTAGCACGTGTCAGTGTGACTTCGCGCTTCAGCTTCAGAGTGCTTGGGGAGACTTCCTCCACGGTCCCCACCGTGCTCCTGTCGAAGGGACGTCCGCGCTGGAGCGCTTGGGAGCTTGACCTACAGCATCGCATGCACGCCTGAGCGCTGTTACACAGTATCCGGTGTTTGAATACTCGCCAGCGTACGGCGAAAGACCCCTGCGTGCGAGCAACAACGGCTTCTGGATCTCCAAAACTGTCCCAATGTGATCCCGAGGGCACATGTCGCACTGTCAGTAAAATGACAGCGACCATCGCTCCCTTCACGCTGATCCTGCGGCGTGTCGCTCCCTGCCGAGGCGCGTTTTCTAATAACCACCAATCGCATGTCGATAGCACGAGAATTAGTACAATACACGACTACTAAGGTCACTCGTCAGCATATCAAGGAGACCAAGGAAAAGGGGACTGAACGCACACATACAGATACACTCAAGCGACCTGCTCCATCGTAGCGTCCATACTGTCTACCATCTCAAAGTCGTCCGGCACGTCAACGCCCATCGACGCCGCCACGGCCTCCATATCCATATTCTCGAGCATCGTCAGCGCCGCCTGCGTCGACTCCAACGCTCCACTAGACGCAAGACTGCCAGACGGCTGGTCGTCAGGCTCGCGTATCTGCGCTGCTACGCCCGACGCCCACTCGGTATCGCGAAGTAGCGCGTTGGCTACGGCGTCGCCGCAAGTCTGACGGAGGAGCATTGCATCTGCCGCCGTGAGCGGAGGAGGTTGCGGTGTGGTTCCGGGTGGATAGAGGGCGCGTAGGGCGTCGAGGACGGCAGAGACCACTGGCGAGTCGGGCGGCTCGCTGGAGAGGAGCTGAAGACCACCAGCGCTGATGAGGCCCATCCGTACAGCTTCTTTCCCAATGCCAGTCAACCCGCGCACTGCACCCTCGCGAGTGCCCGAGGTCTTGCCCTGTGCGAGTAACGCGACGAGAAGCGTCTTGGTCAGGCGCGGCGAGAGACTGGGATACGTCGTGCTGTGCGCCGTGAGCAGACGGGATACGATCTGCGCGGCGGTCTTGCGGAGCTTCGAGGATCGTTCTTGGGGCAACGATGCGGTAAGGAGGGCGGAGAGCACGGGAGGCAGCATCTGGTGTAGGTACGGCTCGACAAAGAGCGCGGGGTTGTCGAGTAGCGCGGCGAGCACCTCGAGCATGATTTCGAGTACCTTTCCGTCCGCATCCGCTCCAGGGTTGGTCTTGAGCGCGTGCACGACGCGTTCGCCGACCCAGCGAACAAGGTATGGGAGCAGCGCCTGCAGACCCGCGTCGTTGCGCAGACTCGCCAACGCAGCGGCGCGCTTCGTGCTGTCCGATCCTTGTGGCAACAGCGAAGCCGTAAGACGGTTGTAGTACAGTTGCAGCTCGCGACTGAGCACATGACGCGCGGCCTGCTTCTTGTTGGCCGCCGTGCCCGTCTTTGTAGTGCGCGTCGTCGCGGCCGGCGCTGGCGACGCAGTTTTGCCCGCTTCGTTGCGCGCTTGCGGTGGGTTCTCGGGTATCATGGGTTGCACGCCCTCGACAGCGAGCCAGTGGGCCTTCCACGAGACCGGTTTGGGCAGGAAGACCTTTTCCTCGTGCAGAACCTTGTCGAAGTCGATCTCGGTGTCCTCGACAAAGTAGACTGCAGCCTGACCGGGCACCATAACGTTTGCGCGTCGAAATGGAGGGTGCGAGTGCGATGTGTGACCATATAATGGCTCGATATTGAGCACACGCAGAGCCTGGTCAATGTCGCCAGTCGTGAGCGTCGTCCGCCGCGCGTGTCGCATGAACCGGACCGCTTCCTGCGCAGATATCAGGCCTCTGTGAGTCGGAGCCACTGCTGAAACCGTCTTACCTCTACTATCTGGTGTATTCGATACTCCACGTCGCTCGCCAGGGCGGACGCGACGCCCTCGGGCAATGTCGAGATTCCCATGCCCTCTGCGATGTCCTGGGTACTGTCAGAGATATTCAGACTATCCTAGCAACTCACCCGTATGGCCTCGGGCTTGAATATGCCCACAGGGGCTGGCGGCCGTTGTGGCTGCTTTCCGGTGCCGTTCATGGAGGGAGCCAAGTTGGGACAGCGGAATCTGAACCGCGTAACCGAGATCGGCAGACCACATATTGTAATTATTAGGAGGGGTGTCAAGAACTTCCAATCTGAAAGTAGACGGATGAGAGAGCACTCACGCATGACAAAAATGAGATATCAAACTCGGAGGATGAGTTTCCTAAATTCTTGACACGTGACTAAAGCCCTTGAAGTCTCATCCGAATGCAGCACTGGATACGATTATGCAGGTAAGGAACTTAGGTGCCAACTTGCATATTGAGACAGCCGTCTTCGAAGTGCCAAACCGGTATCTCAATCTCGTGATTTACTGCTGGGGCTTCAGACCACCCATCCGCCGTGAACTCGTTGCCCGTAGCTCTGCTCAACCACAACTGCGAGCCGTTACACCTTGCAATTCCGCTTTTGAATGTAGACCTGGACGTCCCGGTAACATGTGTGGCCGCTGTGGAAAAAGATCGCTCGGACTTACTACATGAGCGGATACTCCTGGAACGAGTCGTACATCTACGCTTCCGAAGGCGCAATATGTACAATACCTGTAGTAGGACCATGTCGTGTCTTTGTACGCGCTACCCCATGTCATGGGAGACCAGGACTGTTACGAACGATGTTTCGGCGCATCGTCTCCGCGAACGCCACGCGTAGCCCTGCCACCCGCTGTTCCCCCTGGATTCCTCCTACATCGACGGCCTTTGGCATATTGTTAGCCACGTCGGAGAGCTCGCCAACGTAGAGAAAAGGTGGAAATGCGATTCGTCTACATTGGCCGCCCCTTGCATAGGCGGGCAGGACTACACGCGAGCCGTATTCGCTGCTTCACATGACACCGAGAGATGTAAGAGTATACTCATAGTCGACTTTCTAGCTCTTTCACTGGCTTCACTCGGACCCACATCGGCGTCTGGTCCCCGCGCGATGCTTCCCATTTCGCCGACGAGATCCTATATAGAGCCCCCCGCCTGAGGATCACTGCCGCTCCACCAAGAAAACACCATGCTCGCTCTCACTGCACTCGCTCTCGCGGCGCCGTTCGCTTCGGCGACGGTGCTGCACACGTCGAGTCGATGGATTCTGAACGAGTCGAACCAACGCGTCAAGCTGCGCTGCGTCAACTGGGCGGGTCATATGGAAACGGGTATTCCAGAAGGCCTGCAGCACCAGTCGAGTGCGACTATCGCGAACTGGATCAGCTCGAACGGGTTCAACTGCGTACGCCTGACGTTCAGCATCGATACCGCTCTCAACCAGAACAGACTGATCAAGGTGAGAGTTGGTCAAGACGTAAGTTACAACTTGCGGGCTTACATAATCTGCTTTTAGGACTCGTTCTCCGCGGCGGCGAGCAGCACGGGCGTGTCCTCGAGCGCCATGACGTCGCTTTACAACAGCGTAGTGTCGAAGAACTCCTGGGCGTCGAGCGGCACGCTCATTCAAGCGTACGCGCACGTCGTCGACGATCTCGGTTCTCGCGGCGTGCTCGTCATGCTCGACAACCACATCAGCAAGGCCGGCTGGTGCTGCGGCACAAGCGACGGCAACGGGTGGTGGAAGCAAGCGTCCGGCTACACCGCGTCGAACAGCCAGTACTTCGACGTTCCGCAGTGGTTGAGTGGTCTGCGCGCTATGGCTACCTTCGCCAAGTCGCACTCCAATGTCGTCGGGCTCGCGCTGCGCAACGAGCTGCGCGCCGTAGGGTCGCAGGACGGTAACTCGCACGCAGACTGGTACAACTATATCGCGCAAGGCGCCGCGGCCGTGCACGGCGCGAATGCCGACCTGCTAATCCCCGTCGGCGGCGTCAACTACGCGACGGACATGTCGTTCCTCGGCGGCAAGCCGTTCGACCGCGGTCCGTACGGGAACAAGATCGTTTGGGAGTTCCATGACTACCAGTGGTCGTTCAGCACGACCGACTGCGACAAACACAAGTCGCTGCTCGGAGACCGCGCCGGCTATCTCATCGCGCAGAACAAGACGTACACCGGTCCACTCTGGCTTAGCGAGTTCGGCTGGGCGCAGGTGCGTCGTGATACGCCATGCAGTGTGCCAACTGACGTCCGTGTGCATTGCAGAGCAACCCTAGCTCAGACGAGAAGGCGTACTTTCAGTGTCTCGTTTCGTACATGGAGAGCAACGACGCAGACTGGGCGTATTGGGCGGTGATGGGCAGCTACTACGTGCGCGACGGCCAGACCAACCACGACGAGAGTTTCGGCCTCCTCAACAGCGACTGGAGCGGATGGAGAAACTCGAACTTCACGAGCACGATTGGTAAAATGATGCAGGTGACGCAAGGACCATAAGCGTGGTGTCGGACGAAGTTATCCCGTCGCCAGGTGGGTGGCGAAGTTGTACGTATGCCACGTGTATCCTGAACTATCCTGACCGGCACGATGTCGGACCTCTGAGCAACTCCAGCACGACGTCCATGTCTCGGGTGTTGGCGCACAGAGACATATTGAGAGTAGCCTGTCCGTTGAAAAGTTCTTAGGAGGTAAGACGGACGAAGACGCGCACCGGCAGCTTCCGGGTTGGACTCCAAATTTTCTCCATGCTCGCCGCTCGCCGAGGTCTGAGCCTGCGCGTCGTCGTCACCCGCGGTGCCTTGGTGCGCCCGGTACAGGCTCGCTACTCGTCTACGACACACGCTGGAGCGCCGCAAGCCTGGGCGAAATGGCGAAATGTTCGGTCGCTCATGGACCCTCCTACGCTGCTCGAGCCCGCAGTAAAGCAGGTTCTGGAGTACGAAAGCCCTCCCAGCTGGCTCTGTACGGCTCTTGCCACTGAACTGGGCTCGTGCTATACTGTCGAAAATCGCTGGGACCACATTCGGGCCCTTCTCGCTCTCGCCAAGCTTCCCCAGCTTGACGCTGTGTTCCAGCCGACGCACGCTGAGGCCATCGCAAAAATTCCCTCGGCGCTGCAGGAAGCGGGCGAGAAGAAAAGGGAGTTCGGTCGGATGCTCGGTCGCGTGTTTCGCATGCGCTATCCCGACGCGCCGTTTGCAACTTTCAACGACTTCAAGGGGGCGGAGCCGCATCTTCCCCAAACCTCCTCTGCCAAGCTGTATCTCCACGCGATGCCCGAGGTTCTCGTCCGCCTGGGCCTCGCCTGGGAGCGCGAGGCGCTGGCGCGGCGAGGCTCGTCGCCCGAGGCTGAGCGACAGCGCGCCGCGGACGCGATACGTTCCGTCTACGACCACATCACATCCACAGATATGGGGCCGAGGAACGACCCGGACCTGAACCATGCGTTCCTTACCGCGTTTGCTGCGACCCGCGTCGCGCCGCAAGAGACGGCCCGCCACTGGAAAGCCATCGTCGAGCGCAACCTCCCGCTCAGGCTCTTCGAAATCGAGCACGGCCTCGCTGCCCCACGCGACCTCGACACTCTGCGCTCAGTCTGGGCCGACATCGTCGCGTCCAAGCCGTGGAGCACTGCAAACTCCAACACCGACAGAATGCGAAACTCGCTCTACGTCCAGCACCTCGTCCGTGTCGGCGCGCTCGACGAGGCCGAGCAGCAAGCCAGCAAGTTCCAGCCCCACGCGGCTGCGCAGTGGGTCCTGCGCTTCGCTAAGAAGCTGCCGTTTCCTACTGCGATTGACATGCCGCAAGCTGGGCACGCGCGGGTGGAGATGCGCCGCGCCGAACTTCTCGCCGCTAATGGCCTCGACTCAGAGGCTATCCTCTTCGTCCTCTCCCTTTCCTCGCCGTTCGCCGAATCCCTGCACAAGAGACCTTCCAAGAGCACAAGGCAGTCTGCGCAGGGCAGCAAGGACGCTCCTAAATAGGTCAACGCTGCGAAAAATGCAGAGGTCGCAAGCGCGGCTGCTGCGTGGATATATATTATCTTGCGCAGTCGCGTATATAATTATATTGACCATCAGCTCTCATACGCGATCTTGAACGTCCACGCGAACTGGTCAGCAGCAGCGATGGCCGTGCTACCCGCAAGCGTGAACGTCCCATCGCTATTCTTCGTCAAACTCGCGTCTTTGCCGGCAAGTTTTCCTCCAACAATCGTCACCTTGTCCCCTTCGCGTAACGGTAAGGGGAAGTTGATAGCGACGGCGCCCGTCGGAGCGGCAAAGAGGTGGATGTAAAAGGCGTCGGGAGTCGTCGTGAAACGAACGTTGTCGGTGCCTGGCGAACGCGTCCAGTATCGTGTCCCGAATATGCTCTCTGCGTGCGCGGTTATCCATTTCCCGGCCCCGAGGAGGTTGGTCTCCATGATCTGGGGGATGGTGCCATCGTTCTTCGGTCCGACTGGATATACAATGTATGCACGTCAGTACTGGTACCGGTACGCAGATGCAGCGGGAGCGACGCACTGTCGAGGAGGAAGTTCCCGTTCTTGCTCACGATGTCGACCAGCGTTTGCACAATCTCCTCAGAGGTGAGATAACCGTCGTCGGGAGTAACGTAGTTGTACCTGAATATGCAGAAGTGAGTAAAAAGGACTCATGTACTGTATAGCTAGTAGACGGTACTCACCCAAACGAGAACGGATCCAACCCACGACACGTCTCCCACTTCCTCTCCACGATCCCACTATTGCTCGAATACTCCGGCGTATCATAGTCTCCGCGAATCCCGCAACGGCTGTTGAACGTGACCTGGCGTCCCTTGTCGCGCGCCCAGTTAAGCCAGGCGGAGGCCATGAGCGTACTATTGTTCGCCCCGCCGATGTCGCACCACATGATCTCTGTCTCGTACTCATACGCGAGTACGTCCATCTGCGGACGCTGGATTCCAGTGACGAAGTCGCCCACTTCGACGTAGCCCGTGTACGGGATCTCCTCGCCTGTGTACGGGTTTACCGGTGGACCTGTAAAAGTTCTCAGCCCATATACGCAGGCCGCGAAGGAGTGGATCGTACCACCCTGGAAGCTCCCGCCGTCCGAGTATCGCGCATAGGCGGGGTTGTACCACTCCGGCATCGAGAAGTACGTTCCTACTCTCGTCAGAAAACAGAAACAGAAGAAAATGAATTCGATGCAAACCTCGATGAATATCGGGGAATTGAGACTTAGCGGTATCGAGCAGCTCCTTGATAAAGTCGCGTTTCGGTCCCATATGCACAGACGAGCGCTTGCTGATCGACTCCGGGAAGTTGAATAATGCGAAGCCGTCGTGGTGCTCTACTGCTCGGTCAGAGTCTGAAATCCTTGTAGAGACGACTTGGAGACGCACTTGTCACAGGAACGACATACTTGGCTCCAGCATCGGAGATGAGTTGCATCCACGCTTTGGGGTCGAACTTCTTGCCGGTGAAGTTGGCGACGAAGTCGTCGTAGTTGAAGTTGGTTCCGTATGTCTCCTTGTGGTACTGGAATGTTTGGGTCTTTAAAAGGGGTCAGATGAGTAATTATTGTAATACAACAGACTGAGAGAGGCTCACAGCGTCGTCGGGGTTGTTGAGATGTTGCCAGTACCTTTAGAACTGGTGAGCACACCGCAAGGTTGGTAACTATGATCGCGTACCATTCGGAGTACTCTTCATTCGGCGTAATGCTGCCATACGCAGGTGCGCTGTACAGTCCCCAATGGATGAAGATGCCGTACTTCGCCTGATAGCTCGTCAATTAACCCGGACACTATCGAGCGTCTGGGACATACGCACATCATCAAACCAGTCCGGCGTCGAGTGCGTCTCCAAACTCCCCTCCGTTGCAGTAAACTTCCCGATACCGCACGGGCCCGAGATATCGAAGTTCGTCGTACCGCCCGCCCATGATGCCTCGAGCGTCACATCGCAAGTCGTCCCCGGATTAACGCCAGCCTTGTTCTTCACGCCGATGCGGACCGCCGCAGTCTCCGTTGGCTGCAGACGCTGTAACGTCCCAGGGGATACTGTGACGACGCTGTCCGAGGATACGGTGACTTGGAGGTCGTCCGCGCGGGTGAGCCATGTTGTGTTTCCAGTGTTGGCGATTGTAGCTTCGATGATTTGTACGAAGTCGGAACCCTCGATCCACTTCGACGTCAATGACGCTGCGGATATCTCGAGCTGAGGAGCAGGCGCAGGGGCATCTGCACAGCATTAGAATATGGACTCGGAAGAACGAACCCCGCAGACGGTAACGCACCTGCACGAGGCACGGACACCGCGAGACTGAGCGACGCAACGAGCGCGAGAGGGACGAGCGACTGAGGAGTCAGCATCGCGATGCTTGGACTACACGAGCCCATCTGCCGCGCACTGAGCGTCCGAGCTATATACTCTTCCCTTCCCCGTTCGGCGGTGACGCTGTAGTGTGGACTGTGGCCGTCCTCCATTCCATTGCAACGACGTCTCGTCGAGAATTCGGCCTCACGTGCACGCGAAGCCTAAGAAGGCAGGCGGGGATCCGAAAGAAGCCAATACCAGTGGACTTCAGGGAACCTTGCTGTTCCGCTGAGGTCATTGCTATGCTCCACATCGCGAGATAGACACGGCATGCAAGAGACCCTTGCGCGTTGCAGTTTGCCAGTCCGACCTGCGCAACTTGAAGCCGTTCGCACTAGTAGCGTAATGTCTTCAGTAACCCGTGATGTTGGATAAGAGTACGAGTTCCAGATCCACATTCTCCGCTTCTTGAGAAGAGTAATCTCGGCAGGCAAGTTGCCACGTCACTGAGAAAGAGCCCTGTGCGACCTTGAACGACTTGCTGTACAGTAGAATGGGATCCACCTCGAGAACCTAAACATCGGCCGCGAAGCTCTCACGCCACCGTGAGTGCAGGCAGAGAAGACATCACATGGGACACTGCCGATTTCTCAAGAACCAAGTGGCCCAAGTGAAGATTGCATGCGCTAGTCGTTGGTTGCGCGTCGACAGCGGGCGATATCGACCGTGAAGTCCAAACTTCGCGCCCAGGAATCGCCGACACTACGGGCATCCGATGTACATAGGCCTGGCAGGTTGAACGTCGAGCAGGATTCTCGCCGGGACGTCCGGACCGCGTGGCATGGGCACGGCGATGTAAATAGTGCAGCAGACAACTCTTCTCGAGTGCTGCAGCGCAAGGCGCGACGTCATCGTCACAAGATAGCTGCACGAGCTGCTCGTCGACGCACAACACGGGGTGCCGAGGCGTAGCGCTCTAGCAGAACGTCGTGCTTCGTTGACACAGGCTCCTCCGAACGCGCGTCAGGGTAAATCTCAGGCTTTGTACATAATTCTGTCAGACCGGCATAGGCAAGTGCGGAATAGATCAACGGCGAGGTGCCAAGCTGCGCTGTGTGTGGAATTTGCGCGGCGCAGGTGATGGTCTTGAGGCAAGAGACAAGCGGAAATTTCCGTACATCTTGAATTTCATGATTATGCAGCTGAGGTAGCCTACCAGGAGTCTATGTACATATATTACCTCGATGGCATACCGTCTCAGGCCAGTGTGACGCGGTGGCGATTGAGCCTGCAGCGTGCTTGACACTGATGTCTTGCCAGAATCCGCACCATCTTTGGGACGTAACTCAATAACTCACTGTATGTGTTCTTCTTTTGCTAAGGACGGAAAATCTATGAGTCTACGCATCCGGTGAGACGTCGCCATCGGAAACCGGGCCGTCTGCCGCACCTTTGTCTTCGCCCATCGTCTTGCGACCACGCAACCACCCAAGCTGGACCACGCTCACGCCACTGTCCAGATCGGGCTGACACTTGCACGTGCAGGATCTCGTGACCAAGTCTGACGATATCCTGCCAATCGTCGCTCTCCTCATACTTCGCCACCATCAGCAACTGGACGACTCGCCTCTTTCGCGTTGCGTCTACACCATGCAATCCATTTGAAGACTGCATGCTCCTCGCGTGGTGTACTGTACGGTCCGCTCAACCCGGAACTCCGAGGTGAAATTCTCGAATTCGCATCTGCTTAAATTGCTGAGGACGCGCGTGAACTCAGATCACTTCAAAGGGACTCCCCGTCGACATATCTCTTGGTTTCTATTTCTAGGGTCCAAATCAGTAGGTATGTGGAGACTACTAACGAATTTTCCAGGTTGTGCGTCCCTCCGTTCGCCACGGTATGTTCGTCTGCTCTTTCAGTCGGCTGTTGGTCGTCCTGACAGTTCTCCAAGGTCTGGTCCCAGAGTTCAAGCAGGCAACAAGTTTTAAATCCGACGTCTAGCACCCGTACAAGTGTTCGCGTTCATGCGCTCTATCTACAATTCCGTCGACCATCAGCCATCCGTCATCGACGTGCTCGACCATCCCATCATCCGCCGTCGTCCGCGATCGTATCATCAACTACCCGTATCCATCCATCTTGATGCCACCCGGCCAGTTATCTCGTATCGCAGCTCAAGAGCTACGAGTAGAACTCGTCCCAGTCCTGCGACGTGATCGTTTGCGCTCCAGTCGCACCCATTGCGTCGTGGAAATCATACGGGCCTTCGAGCGAAGTCTCGACGGTGTCGTACGCAACGGCGCTGCTCGATAGGCCATCGAGTCGACCCTGCTCGGCGACACTCCTCTCGATCACGTCGTCGTCGTCCCACGAAGTCCAATCGCCGTACAGGACAGCGTGTTCAGCCTTGCTCGTCTCCGGAACGAGGGAGCGGTCTACCTCGGCGGAGAAGTTGTCGTGAATGCGCGACAGATCGCCTACGAGCTCATCGGCAGAGCTCCGAGTCGAGCCAGTCTGCTCCCCCAATGCCGCCGCATGCTGCGCTCCGTCGCTGGAGTCAGCGCGCAGATCATCGTCCATGACATGCATGACATGCGCGCCCTCGTTCCGTCCGTTCCGTCCGTTCTGGCCCGAGTCGACACGCACGGTGCTGCCTCCGTCCATGCTTGGGAAGGCGAGGGTGTGCGGCGCGAATCCACCAGCGTTGTGGTCCAGCGCAACGCCGCCGCTTGCGGTGGGGAGGACATCAGTGTCCAAGTCATCCTCGCCGTCAGCGTCCTCGTCGCCCTCTTCGACCTGGTCCTCCGCAACGACGTCGACGCTTGGTCCTGCTACGCTCTCTGTGGCCCTGTGCCCCGACGTGTTCCTGCGCGTACGCAGCCAGTCCAGGAGCCAATGCTCCTTTTTCACCTGATCACCTTGCGCCGCCGCATTCGCATCCTCTACCGCCTCCTCCGTAAAGAACCTGTCAGACGGCGGCGAGAGCAGCCCGCGCTTCCGGAGCCACGCTCCGTGCCGATTCGTCTCGATGAGTGCCTTCCACCCTGGGCAGCGGCCGCGATGGTCCTCCGCGCTTCCCGCACGTCCGAGCATGAGCAACCCGCAGATTTCGCACTTGTGAAGCCCGGGGTCGTGGTAGTCTCTGACGTGGCGCGATAGAGTCGTACCCGGGCGAAGCGGGACTGCGACGCCAAAGTCCTCATAGCAAGTGTCGCAGGTCTTGCCGCAGTCCGAGGACCCGGCTTTGGCAACCGCTTCGACAAGAGCCGCCTTGAACTTCTTACGGTCCTCGTCGGTCAGGGTGGTACTGTGCGTGGGGAGACCGTCGAGCACTTCCTCGGTCGTGAGCGCCAGGTTACGAATGCGCTGGACGGCGTTGGCTATTGCGGATTTCTTGTCCTTGTTGACTGCAATGAGCGCCTTCCCGCACGGCATGGGTGACTTTGCACCCGGTTTAGATTTCTTGCCTTCTTGGACACTGGGTCCAAGATCGTTCGTCGAGGGAGGAGTGTCGGCGTCACGCTGCGAGATGAGGTCAGCCTTGAAGATCAAACACGGTCACGGTGCGCAACAGACCTTCGTCCTCCCCTTCGACTGACTCGTTGTTGTCACATCTCCTGCTGCTCCTACCGAGCGATTCGCGGCCGCGGCACGGGCCTTGCGCTTCCTTCTGCAATGTCGTCAGGCTCGATGCCGGACTGAAGCGGCGGGCCAGACGCACGGTTTTTTTCTTGCCGTTGAATGCTCAGCGGCCGTTCCGCTCTCGGCGATCTCTTCGTCGAAGTCGTCCTGCGCCTTCCGCTGGGTTCGACCATCAGTTACAGCTCGTAATCCGTGCCGACACACATGCCTTGTTATCGCCGACGCCAGGAGCCTTAGCCGGCGCGTCTTGCCTCCACCCCTCGTCGGGCGTCGGCGTCGGCAGTGTATGGTTGCGGCCAGGCTCGAACGGCGTTGTGTGCGAATAAGGCCGGCCGAAGACGTGCTGCGCCTCGGATAGGTGCTGAGCGGGCCCGAGCGCTGCCTGCGCGTAACTCGGCGCGTACACTCCTTGGAACGAGTTGACCGGCTGTTGCATGCGTGTGAGTACCTTCAATGAGCTCGCTGGAGATTAACGTACGATCCCTTGCCCGGATAGGTCACTGAACATGCCCGGAGGCATGAAACCTTCGCTACCGCGCTGGGATCGGTGGTGAGGGCTCCATCTCGACCACAAGACTCGAGGACGCACGTGTGGGTGGGCCTGCTCCTCGCGCTGGATATGGTATCGGATTACGGGCAGTTGTGGCTCCGGCGACGGCGTGTGGAGCGCATGACTCGTGCTGGACGCAGGCGAGAACGACCCAGTGCTCCAATGCGGCGTGGAAACGCTAGTCGTCGAGTCAATGCTCCCGCTGCGCCCGTGCGAACCAGTGCCGATTATCGCCTGTGACAGCCCATGGAACCGCCCGGCTTCAGCTATTGAAGGAATACTCCTTGGGACCTGTGCTGACGGTCAGATCGATCGGAATGAGAGTGCTCGCAACGTACAATGTGTGTAGGCATTGCCGCGCTCATGGCGCTGTCTTGGCTAGGCAGACTTGTGGTAGAATCGTCGCTGTGCGGTTGCTCGATCTGGTCAGCTGAAGTGAGTGCCCTGGACTCAGCTAGTGCACGCAAATACACATACCTTGCCGTTCCACTGCATATGAGGTGTGGCCCGATGCGCGCCAGCTTGTCCAGATGCCATGGCGGGCAAGTGAACGAGATGGTTGGAAACCAAAACACGAAGCGCCCGGCTGTCGCCGTCCCATTGTTCAGGAGCGGGGTTGAGCAGTGATCCGCAGACTTTGTTGACATCACGTGACACAAGCCTCCCCCATCCATAGTAATTCGTGGATCTCTGCATTGGGATATGGAGCTCAATGGCGTGGACGGTGTATACTACGGTATAGGCATAGTGGCGGTGTCATGAATTAAGAGGCACCTCCTACAACGCGTGTCCCATCACTGATTCATAGTTGGAAGACCTTCCCCAACGGTATGATCTATGAGGACTTGTACTGTACCAGCGGATGCGGTGCGGCCGGCCGCGGCTGCATCCGTTCCGAAGACTAGTCTTGCCTCTCCCCACGACGCACGCCGCCTTCCGCCGCCTTTGGGAACTTTTCCGGGATGGCTCTCTTACGCCGCATCCCGCTCGAGCTGCTGTCGTGCATACTCGACTTCTTGACGCAACCTGACGTCTTGAACGTCGCTGCCTCCTGTGTGCTCCTTCGCAACTAGGGTGTTGTTTACATGGGTCGTTTACATACACGTTTGTAAACGGGCCGTTTAAAACACGTTTTAAACAGCCGATACGGCCGTCCTATCTGTTTACATACGGCGGATGTTATATATTTACCGCCGGATCAGAGCGAACGATTTCCGTCTCTCACCTGCCGATATCCACCCAGGATGTCTGCCAGCACCTCTGAGAGTAGTATGCACAGCTATCTGAGCTCTGTCCACACAATACTAACCTATTGTTGCCTCCTCAGCCACAGTTGCTCGACGATCTCGAGTTCATGCGGTTGAAGTTTCCGGATTCGTCCCCGACGTCCCGTCCCCAACCCGTCCCGGGTGCGCCCAGTGATATGAATGTGTGGTGCTGAGAACATGTGACTACCTGAGTGTTCAGTATTCCCTATAAGTCGGTCTCGGGGCCCTGAGAACCTTCGGCAGCCGGTTCCGAGAGCGGGGATGTCTTCCTATCGCCGTGTTTATAAACACGTTTGTAAACACCGGCAGTTTCCGAGAAACCGTTTATAAGCCGTTTGGAACTCGCTTGACATTGTAAACAACACCCTATTCGCAACGTCTCCAGGACGCACCGGCTTTGGTATCGGTTCATCGCACTACACGTTCCCATGCCCTCGTCCGCGCCAGCTCCGAATTACGCTAAATCCTTCGCTAAATCCTTCACTGGGTCTGTTGCCCCGCCCGAACTCGAGCGATTCGCGCGGAGCATGCGTGAGGCGCATCAGGATGGGCGTCGCGTCAGCATCGTTATACAGATTCCACGCATTTCCTCAGAAGACTGGAATCAATGTGGCGTTGATCGCGACGCGTTCGTTTTTCTTCTTCGAGCGCGAGTCGTCCGTCCCTTGGAAGACTGCTTCATCAATCTCGTCATCAGTCTCAAGATTCACGCGGAGACGTGCGGGGAAATCTTTCTCAATATCCTATCCACTCTACCAGCGAGATATCTGGGCTATCTCGACTTGCTGCTTTCGGACGACTGTGAAAGCGACCACCGGGACTCGTACGACGTCATTCCCACAAACCTTCTCGGACGTTGGGCACCCCGACTCAGAGCCGTCGTCCTCATCAATTGGTTGCCCGAAGGGGAGGTTGTCGCTGCACTCTCTGGTGTTCGCGAGGTTACTATCAAAGGAGACCGCATAGCCTTTTGCGGCGTAGCACTGCAATTTCCCAAAGTTCAGCACTTGGTATATACCGTCTACATGTCTTCCATCCTACAACACGATCGAGATATGGACGAAACTGCTTCGGCCATTCTTGCTCTTGGCAGTAGACTTCGCTCTCTTTCGCTTTGCATTTACCCGGATCCGGACGACCTGCTCCTCGAAGAGACGAGTGCGCCGGTTGGGTTAGAGTCCCCTGCTGCTCTCGTGACTCGACAATTGCTCCGCGCCTGCGCTGATATTTCTTCTGTCGACATCGAATTTGCGGACGCCTCGTACGCGCCTGACGTCACGCCTATCTTGCGGTCACTTGCCCGCGACGGTCCCGTCTCACTGAGCTTCGAACATAGCCCTCACTTGCAGGGGGACGGTTTGTCACCCGAGTCCAGCAGCCATGTCGACGACATTTCTACTCTCCTGCAGACTGTGCTGCGCATGACCTCACTGCATACGGGACGCATTCTCACTGTGCGCTTCACGACTATGGACTCCTGCTGGTGCAACAAGGAGCTAACTGCGATCAATAAATCAGTCACGCGGCTTCATGTCCGGTACTTCTATCTTCTACGCGGCACCCCAATAGACGTGCTCGATATTTTATCGACTTTGCCGGCCGTGGAAAGTCTGCATATCGACATGCGACCTTGGAACTCTGCGACCGGGATCTGCCTGCATTGTTTCTTCGAGTATCTTACGCGCCAGAGCGAGCCTTTGAGTCCTCCTCGAGACCCGGTGGTTCAGACTCGGAGCTCCGAGCCTGAGTCAAGCCCGCCGGTCGCCTGCTCCGCAGGAGCCGCGACAGAGTCGGACAGCGGCGACGCATTGGACAGCACTAAAGCAGGTTCGCACTGGCCAGCACTGCGAGAAGTCGTTCTCTACGCATCGGAAATGACGCAGCACGATAGTGTCAAAGTCTCCATCGCCGAAATCCTTCTCTACGCGGCGCATATAGGTCTAGTCTCGCGTCCTGATCCTTGCAAGCCGTCACTTCGAGTATCGAAACTTATCAATATCTTCGGGGACGACTTGCATCCTCTCGAAGAAATCTTCTCTTCTTTGGCCATCGACGATTCGGACCTCCGGTCTGCAGCAGAGGAACCTCCAAGGTGAGTACGCAGCCCAAGTCGTAAATCGGTTTCATTTCAGCGACTTACCCTCTTTCAGTCGGGTTGATTAGTATCGCGAAACCGTTATATTCTGTACATGGCTTTGTCATACTCCCTCTTCGTATCACTGTGCAGACGCCTTTAGCGCGTGTCGTTCTAAATCAATGTTCTCATGTGCATTACAGGACGAGATCGACTACACGTCGTGTTAGTTGGGTGACTGCTCCGTCCGTCCGTAAGCGCCTAGCGCCTTAGGGTAGATTCTCGGCCACACAGGGCATACAGTCCCCACAAGGTACAGCAGGAGCATCTTTGAGATAAAGTTGGTCCTAACTTACTTCCTTCGCGCGGGCTCGGGAGTCCGGACGATGGGTAAGCGCATTGTTAGTCAACTTTAGTCAATGTCGAACTTATTAATATAGCGGACAATTCCCCGTCTTGTACTCATCATGCTCACTCAAATTGTATAGGTCGAATCCTGAACCTGCTAGGTAAGTGTGACGCAGCGAGAGAGGATTGTCCCAAGCTTCAGAATTTCACTGGCAGGCCCAGGAACCAAGTGCCGTGCCGTAAGGATACTCGGACCATCGAGTCAGCAGGAACTGGACACAGTGTATATAGAGATTCGACTTCGCGGTTGTGAAATCACCTTCTGAACTCAGCAGCGCTCTCAGATGTCGCCCTCCAGCTTCAGAGGCACTTTAAACATCACGCACATCACGACCGCGACCGCCATCCTCGAGATTGGCACCGTCAAGCTCCTCACAGACCCATTCTTCTCACCCGCGGGGACAGAGTTCGACCGCGGACACGTCGTGCTGAAGATTACAGAGCAGCCTGCGCTCGCCCTGCACGACCTCCCGCCAATCGACGCTGTACTGCTCAGCCACGAGGACCATCCAGACAACCTGGACGAGCTCGGTCGACAACTTCTCGACGGGCGTAGGGTCCTGACCACACGTGACGGCGCGCGGAAGCTTGCACCGCGGCCGGGTGTACGGGGACTGGCGCCATGGGAGACGGTCGAATTGGAGGCTGGAGGGAAAACGTTCAGTGTCACCGCCACGCCGTGCGAACATGTCCCTGGCGGCGAGTGTACGGGATTCGTCATCGCCTCTCCCGAGTTTGGAACGAGCGACGACGGGCGCCAGAACGTGATTTGGTTCTCGGGCGACACGGTGTACATGGACGAGCTGCGCCAGCTACGCGACAAGTTCCACGTCGTTGTCGCCATCGTCAACCTTGGCTTTGCGCACATACAGACGCCGGACGGCGGGAAGCTGGCTATCACAATGGACGGCAAGCAAGCGGCGCGGTTGTTCAGGGAGATCGGAGCTGAAGTCCTCGTGCCGATGCACTACGAGTCGTGGGGACATTTCACGTAGGGTGGCGAGGGCCTGCGCGAGGACTTCGAGGAGGCAGGGATCCAGGACAAAGTTCGCTTGCTGACTCCGGGCGTTTCTGTCAAGATCTTGTAGAGCCATAGTATCAGTCAGAAGTGAAAAGTAAGAGGACAAGGAGCGAATGGACGGACCTGGAAATTTGCGCTCGCTCTTCTCTCCGCTATGTCTGCCACCGCGCTAAAGTCCAAAGCCACCAAAGCCAAGGGCAAAGAAAAGGCGGCAAAGCCGTCGCCCTCGAAGGCCGCAGTCGTCGCTGTCACTACGGACGACGACGAGCACGACGAATCGAGCGATTCCGAGGACGAAGGCGTCGACGAGCAGGGTATGAAGCGTTTGCTTGCGGCCCTCGGCGACGACGGCCTGGACGACTTCGACCAAGCTCAGCTTGCAGCGCTGGACGACGATGACGACGAGGACGAGGACGGCGAGGACGACGACGCGCAAAAATCCGGCGCGAGCGAGAGCGGCAGCGACGACGCGATGGCTCAGGACCTCGACGAGTCTGACAGCGACGAGGAAGACGACGACGACGTCGCGCTCGACGAGATTCCTTCTGGCGACGAAGACGTCGATATGGACATTGTACCGACCCAAAAAATCACCGTCGACGACAAGGCGCGTGACTTTTACGCGTATTTCAGCGCTCGTAACTGACGCATTATTACAGGCAGCCCTTGATCGAATACACGCGCTCATAAAACTCGACCCGGCCATGCCATGGACCGAAACGCTCACCGTCACCTATCCCGAACCTCTAAACGTCGACGTCGACAACGACCTCGAGCGTGAACTCGCCTTGTGCGTCTTCCCGTGTATCTCTTACACCCTCCAGTAACGCTTCTTTTGCAGCTACAAACAAGCCTTACACGGCGCACAAACCGCCCGCAAACTCGCGCAGCAGCACAACTTCCCCTGGACCCGGCCCGCAGACTACTTCGCCGAAATGGTCAAATCCGACGCGCACATGGAGCGCGTGCGCCAGAAGTTGCTGGACGAGGGCGCGGGTATCAAGCGTTCGGAGGAGAAGCGGCGCGAGCGCGAGGGCAAGAAGTTCGGGAAACAGGTGCAGCAGGAGAAGTTGCGCGAGCGGGCACAGGCGCGGAAGGATATGGACGAGAAGATCAAAGGGCTCAAGCGCAGTGCGTTTCTTCCTTTCCTCCTTTCCTTCCTTTTCGCGATTGTGCTGAACTTTGGACCGTTTTTTAGAGCGCAAGGGCGCATTGGAAGACGGCGATGGCGGCGATGGCGAAGATTTCGACGTTGCGCTGGACGACGATAGACCTTCCAAACGCCCGAAAGGCGCTGACGGTCGCTCTGGCGGTGGTCTCCCGCGCCATAAACGCGACCAGAAGTTCGGCTTTGGTGCGGGTGGGAATCGACGGTCGAAGCAGAACACGCGCGACAGCACCGACGACTTTGGCGGCGGTGGTGGAGGCAGTGGCAGGGGCGGGGCAAGAGGTGGGGCAAGGGGTGGACGTGGAGGGTTCAAGGTTGGGGGCCGTGGTGGTGGACGTGGTGGTGGACGGGGTGGAGGTGCCGGTGGAAGAGGCGGCGCGAAGCGGATGGGCAAGTCGCGTCGTGTCAGCGACAAGAGTAAAAAGTAGTATACTTGCACGGCATACTTACAGAGGTCGTATTCGCTTAATTATTAGGATATGAACACACCTGCAGTGAAAGTTCTTGACCATGTTGGTCTGAGATTTTGGAACTGCAGAGCCTTCGAAGAAGAGCGGTTTGAGTCCGCATTCTGACCCTTGTCCTCATACTACTTTTACGACGAGGGGCCGAACGACCGATAGTCTCTACGCCGTCCGCGTGATTCACTCTACTGCATAACCATGCACTACTCTACGCTCGTTCTACCAAATGAGCCACTTCATCATCGAAGGCAAGAGGACACGGTAACATTGAATTTCCAGCTGATACTCTACAGGCTGCCAAGCCTTGCTACATGACACGTCTTTCCCAACCTCCTTTCAAGAAGCAGTCTTTTCATCCGTCTCCTGCTCATGAGCGTCGCCTTCGACCTTCGGCGCGAGTTGCGCGACTTCCACTGGGGTGTGAGCCGCGTCCGCATCCTTGACCCGTGCAGGCACGGTGGGGTGCTCCACTGGCAGACATGTTTCCGCTTTCGTCTCGACCTCCGAGTCGGTAGCGACCCCTGCTTTCGTGTCGCTGTCGCTGTTCAAGGCCGGTGTGACAACCTCCGAAACCTCGGTCGTCGCTTTCGGCACTCGTACCCGCGCTGGCGTGTTCTGCTTCACGAACTCTGCCGCATTCTCGATTGCTCCAAGCGGATTGTTCTTCCAGTTCAAGAGGTAGCCCTGCAGCGCGGCGGCGGAGAACATCCCATCCGGCAACGTAGTCGCGAACTGCAGCGCCATCTCCTTCAGGCGTTCTTCATCTACTTTAGGGAAGAAGCGGGTGAACATGCGCTCGGCTTGGTCGCGCGTGCAGGCCTTGTACTCGACGCGGACGTCTAGACGGCCGGGACGGATGAGCGCGGGGTCGAGGTTTTCGATGTGGTTCGTCTGCGAGACGAAGATCAGCTCAGGGCTCTTGCAGCAACGACGAGGAATATGGAAGTGGCAGCTTACAGTGGCGATGATGATACGTCCTTCCTCGCTCCAGACGCCGTCGATAACGTTCAGCAGCCCGCTGAGCGTCACAGAGCTCGCTGTAATATTCGGATCTCCCCTCGGTCTGGGAGCAGCACCTGGAATAGTAGCGACGGCGGCATCCGCGCCAGTGTTGGGAGCTTGGTCTCCTTCAGAAGATCCAGACGCAGGAGGCCGTTCGTCCTGCTGTAGTTCCGCACGACCGCTACGCTTCCGGTCCGGGAACGCACAGTCGATATCCTCCAGCGTCAGAATACAGTCCGGCGGCGTCTCCGCCACGAGCGCCTGCAGACCTCCGTCGTCGAGACCCTTCATTGCGAGCGAGATGGAGTAAATCGGCAAACATAACTCGCTCGCGAGCGCGTGGATCGTCGACGTCTTGCCGGAGCCAGGTACGCCGTGCAGTAGGTATCCGCGGCGGTAGGGAACGCCCGCGTCGCGATACCATTTCTCGCTCGTGAGGAACTCGCGCGCATCGGAGAGGAGTTTTTCTTGGACGCCTGATGGGAGGACGAGGCTGTCCATCGAGCGACGCGTCTTCTGGATCGCTTGGGTCCATTCGCACCACTATAATACCGATGCCGGCGTTCGTTAGCATGTGCAGGACGAGATTGTGCGCCGACGGTGCTTACCTGGCTGGGCAGATGGATCGTGACGTGCGTTCGGGCGCCTTTGGACTCGTGGTTCCGCGCCGCTTCGATGAGCTCGTCCAGCACTTTGCGGTCCCAGTGATGCAGCCTACACGCGTTCCCCTGCGTCAACACATCTTCACCTTGCATGGGAAATGGGACCTACACGATGACGATCATACCGCCCTCTTCTCTGCCCGTCTTCCAGTGACGCTGTCCAGCGTACCTCGTGATCTGCAGCCAGTAATCGTTCCACTTCAAGAGCTGCGGAAACCCGGACGCCGGGATGTACGTCGTTGGCTTGACTTGATCTGCGTGAGGGTTGTCCTCGAGTCCCCATTGCGTGCTGTATGACCGATGCGCGGAGACGTGGATATCGCGCATGTCCTTCCACGCTTTGAGCGACGCCTACTCATGGTGTCAGACTCAGATCGATGCTCAGTGAGGTTCCGCGGCTTACCAAGAAGCTGAGTATCCAGTCATAGGCGAGGTCGGGTTGGACGAACGTCGCAGTCACGACGGATGGCGCCTATTGTACGATTGGTTGTTAGTGCGTCGCGATCGCAGCTTTGGGATGGCGAACGCGACTAGTACTGACCTTCGCAGCGAGAACCTCCGTCAAGCGGGGACGGGATGACCTCATATAGTGCTCGCGGGCAGCGTGCACGAGGTCGTCGAGGATCTTGCGCTTCCACGAGTAGACACTGTCATCACGTGGTTAGCAATGTCGACGGCCGTTCGCGCCGAGAGTCGGACGTACGAAAGCGCAATGTAACCACCGACTTCGCCACCTTTGTGCGCAGTTACCAGTTAGCACGACGAACCCAAACTTTGACTGCGGGCGCGTACTAACCTGTCTTGTAATCGTATCCGCCCGGCAACTTGTAGACTTTAATCCAATGACCTCGCCATTTCCAAAACTCTGCTTGATCGGGCGTGCATTGGTAGATCGGTAAGGGATGGCCGTCGGAGCGGTGCTGTTCTTTCTTCCCGAGCTGAGACTGTGCAGCCGGCGCCGCAGCGCCTTCTGCAAAGCTAGGGGCAGGGGGAGGGCCACTAACGAGTCTGTACGATGTCGCGGTTCCCCAGACGTTATTCGCCGAGAGGTAGTCGTCGAGCCAGTCCCAGACGAAGTCGCCTTGTCCTACGCGAACCTCGACGAAGAGAGTCTGAATGACCTTCGAAGACACGGTGTGCCATGACCTGCGGACGGCCTCGAAGATGACAGACCAAAGCATCAGTCGGAACGCCTCGATGAACCATGGCCCGTTGAGTAGGCTGACTGCGCGCTGGAGAATGGCCACAACGGCGCCGACGCCAGCAAGCAGAGTGTAAGGCACCTGTTGCAGGTAGTAGGTCCCTGCGTGTGCTAGCGTCTCTGTACCGTTGTTGGTGAGGAGGTCCATCACGTGGTGAGAGACGGGATCGATCGCGTCTGGGTACTGTCGCGGTGCAGCCCGAGGTGCATTTATGCGCGTTCTCTTGCTGCGGCTGCAGAAGCGCGCAAGAAGCGAGTCACCCTAGAATGCAGGGCGGTGCCTTTTTCCGACCTGACAGCATGCTAAAAATTCCTTGTAGCAAAACTCTATTGTCCCAAGCATCTCTTGTCCGCGAGGCACCACGCAATAACGAAGTTACCCTTACTGTGTGGAGCTGCTCGAAGCCCCTCGAACAGGTAAAGCGGCATCTGCAAGTAACTTCGTGCACAAGAATGCAAAGGTGAGACTTCGGGAGTTCTCCCTTATCGATTGGCGGCGATGGGCGTGAGGCGCCGCGGCTCCCAAAGCGCCCGCGCTGTGGGGAAGATAGTCGCCCAGTTTCCCGGGAGAAGGCCAACACGTGCTGCGAAGCCCTGCAACCCGGCGCTTGGATTCACAGCCTTGATCTACGAGAGTTTAAGTATCCCGCTATCGATACGAATCCGGGTTTACAGGTGCAGCTCTGGGCGTGGGGTTCTCTCTGCTCTGCCGCAGAACGTCTTCCATGAAGGAGCGTGTATACAAATTTTACAGAAAAATCTATGTATCATCCAGAGTTGGGATATTACAAGATCGTCAGATTCGGGAGGAGAAAGCAGTCTAGAGGCGTGTGTTGATGTTCTACTCAGGGGAGTGAATACCGCCGGCGAGCATCTGCGCCGGCTGCATGACTACGTTGACGTTTGCTCTCATCTGCTCCGCACGTTCGGCACGAGCTTTCAGACGAGCAGCTTTGGCCTTCTGGCGAGCGTCCTCCCGAGCGGCTTTCTCGGCCTCGCGACTTTGCACAAGCTCCGGTACTCCAGCGACGGCGCCAAGCGGGTCGTCCTTCCACAGCAGTAGGTAACCTTGCAATGCCGCAGCAGAGAAGAGAGCATCGGGAATACTCGTGGCGAATACATCAGACAGCCCACGGAGACGGTCGTCATCCATGAACACCATTTCGCGTGGCTGTTCACTGGTGAGCGGGCCGGCGGGCGTGTTGCCAGATGGGCGTGAAGCAACAGCGCAGTATGAACCAGCAGGAAAGAAACGAAGGAACATGCGACGAGCTTGGTCGCGCGTAGACGCGTCATAGGAAACTTTGACATCCAAGCGACCCGGGCGTATGAGCGCAGCATCAAGGCACTCAATGTGATTCGTCTGCTCATGCTCGTCAACCATCTATCGGCGCCGCGAGAAATGGTATGAACTGACCGTTGCAAATAGTAGCCTGCCTTCTTCGCTCCAGACACCGTCAATGGCATTCAGCAGCCCACTGAGTGTCACTTCGCTCGTCGGGCGGTTCATCAGGTCGTTTTCGACGTCAACGGGATCGTCGTCTTCGAAATCCGAATCTCCACGGGCGCGAGGGAACGCACAATCGATATCTTCCAGTGTGAGAATGCAATTGGGAGGGGTCTGGGAGATGAGCCTCTGGAGCGACGAGTCGGACAAGCCTCGCGTAGCAAGCGAGAGAGAGTAGATCGGCAGTAGTAGCTCGCTGGCTAGCGCATGAATAGTCGAGCTCTTCCCAGAGCCGGGTATTCCGTGGAGCAGGTAACCACGGCGATATGGAACGCCAGCAGTTTTGTACCACTTTGCGCTCTTGAGGAAGTTACGCGTGTCGGCCAGAAGCATCTCTCGAACGCCTTCTGGGAGGATAACGCTATCCAACGACCGACGCGCCTTCTTCATAACTCGATCCCACGCGTGCTGCAGAAAGAATCATTATCAGTGTAGATCTGGGACATGGAGGCTCAACATACTGAGTCTGATAGATGGATCCGGATTTGGTGCTGTGCGCCATCTGCCCAATGTAGACGCGCCGCTTCGACAAGGTCTCCCAGCACTTCATGGGATGCGTGATGCAGACTAGACACCAGCGCTGTCAGTCCTCCTATCGCGACGGAGGTAGATACGTACAGGACGGATATTCTTCCGCTCTCCTCCGGAAGTCCCGTACGGTAATGGGTTGTCGAGGACGTTCCTGTATCGCGCATAACTTGAAGCCAAACCTTGTTCCACCGGATAAGCTGTGGAGCGCCAGACGCTGGAGAAAACGAGACTTGTTCCGCGGCGGAATGATCCATCTTGATACCCCACTCCGTACTCGTGGAGGTTTTCGATGCGACGTGCACGTAGCGAACGTCTTCGAACGCGCCAAGGGAGCCCTGAAAGCAAAGATTGACATTCTGCGGGCACTACTTGGCAGTTCATCATACCAAAAAGCTGAGCATCCACTCATATGCCAAGTCTGGCTGCATGAAGATCGCGGTGATGAGCGAAGGAGACTAAAGGAGTCAGCATGGTACTAATAGCGTGCGGGCCATGGTGCCGACCTTTCCGGCGGTGTAAGTGATGAGACGCGGCCGCGATACGTTGATATAGCGCTCGCGCGCATCGTTGATGAGCTTGTCAAGCACCCATCGCTTCCAGGAGTAAACGCTATGCGCAGAGTTTAGCCTCCAGCTCGCTGCACGCAGTGTAACTGACACTCACGACAGAATTATAACACCCCCGGTCTCAGCACCTGCAGACATCTCGTGAGGAAGGGCTCGAACTGTCGAAGTATCCATACCAGTGTTGTAATCGAACTTGCCGTGCTCCTTGAGTACCTTGATCCAATGACCATTCCACCTCCAGAACTCGGGTTGATCAGGGGTGCTTTGGTATATCGGTCGAGGATGGAAATCGATGTCCGACTTCTCGCGAGTATCGCTGTCCTCGACGCCACGTGCGGCACCTTTGGAACGTGTAATGACGCGGTATGCGGGTGCCCGACGCCATATATCGTGAGCATTGAGGTAGTCATCGACCCAGTCCCACGCGAAGTCTCCGTTCTCGATTCTGGCCTCGACGTAAAGTCTCTGGAGCACCTTCGCAGACATGGTCTGCCAGGCGCCGGTCATAAACTGCATAATCGTTCCCAGGAGCATCATCTTGACAGTCTCCTGAACCCAGCGCTCATTCAGAAAGTGTCCAAGCGACTCGACCAAGCGGAAGAGGAGGAGCAACACAGCGGACGCAAGCGGGGGGAGATATGCGAATGCATCTGTAACCCATAGCGTATTGGTGCTGTTTCGAGCGTCGATACCGTCCATCGAGCACGCGGGGAAACGTTGGAGAGCAAGAGGGGTCGAGCCGAGATGTGCTTGCTAGATATAGATGTTGCCATAATGTAGGCGCTGTCAATGCCCTGACTCGGGAATGTCGTCCCACCGCCATGCATCGAGCGCTCGCTGTGCATTCTCGGGCGAGATGCCGCGGGTCTTGCGACGTGGCTGAAGCGTGCGCACAAGCTTCGGCCGGCGCCTTCCGCTCAACATGATTTCGGGGCGGCACCGAAATCTCCTGGGGAATTTCCCACGATGCTATTCACAGCTCTTCAGCATACAAAAGTTCCATATACCCGATACACCACGACTCTGACAACACAGGAATAAGAATTGTCAGGAGCAACTACTGCCGGATGACTTAGTAACAAGTATGACGCCGTACCGTCGACAAAGGTTACACGGAAATGATGTCGTCTGCACGATGTCTGCCCTAGTCCTTTCCACACTGTCGGACCTCTTGACCTGCTCCGTGATTATCATGGAATCGTTGGACGAGATCAGTGACAGCTTTCACCGCGCCTACAGGATCCTGTTTCCACAGGAGCAGGTGACCCTGTAGATCCGCCACGGAAAAGGCACCGTCAAGTATTGCAGCCGCGAAAGCAGCAGAGAGTTCCACGATGCGACCACTATCCATGAAGACTACCTCGGTTCGAGGCCGCACGGCATCGCCGTCGCAGGTGCGTGTGGAGGAAGCTGGATAATCTCCCGGAGGGAAGAACTTCACGAACATGCGAGCAGCCTGCTCGCGAGTTGTGGTTTCGTAACGGACTTTGACGTCCAAGCGCCCCGGACGAAGTAGCGCGGGATCAAGATGTTCGATGTTATTGGTCTACGATCGTAATCAGATACAGTACTGCAAATCAATGAGACTTCACTCACAGTTGCAAATATGAGTCTCCCTTCCTCGCTCCACACGCCATCGATGGCATTCAACAGACCGCTCAGCGTGACGCCCGAGTCCATGTTGGGTCCGCGTCGCATGTCCAACCGCGACTGATGCTTCTCAAGCGCGTCGTCCACATTGTCATCATCATCATCGCAGTCTGTCCTTCGGGGCTGCGGGAAGGCACAGTCGATATCCTCCAGAGTAAGAATGCAGTCTGGCGGCGACTGCAAGATGAGTGATTGAAGACCCGAGTCCGTCAGTCCCCTTGTCGCGAGAGAAAGCGAGTAGATTGGGAGCATGAGCTCGCTGGCGAGTGCGTAAATTGTTGAGCTTTTGCCAGAGCCAGGGATCCCGTGAAGTAGATAACCTCTCCTATAGGGGACACCTGCCCTTTTGTACCACTCGGCACTAGCGATGAACTCCCGAGTGTCCGTGAGTAGCATCTCCTTAACGCCTCGGGGAAGGATGAGACCCTCGAGTGGTCGGAGCGGCTTCTTGATGACTTTATCCCATGTATTCTTCGTAGACAATTGATCAGTATTTGTCGAAGCCAGGGACTGGAACAGGTACGGACAGCGTTCGCAAGGTGGACGGAAAGAGCGTTGTGGGATCCTTCCATCCAATGAGTGCGCGCTGCATCCACGAGGTTTGCAAGGGCCTCGTGCGATGAGTGGTGCATTCTAGTACGGATGTCAGTAGTGTAGGACCACGCTGAAGGATTTCGGACACTACGAACATTACGGTCACTTTCCCGCCTTCTTCCATACCAGTGCGCCAGCTAGGTGCACCGGCGTCTCTGGTGACTTGGAGCCAGATGCCGTTCCACTTGATGCGTTGAGGGGAGCCAGGTGCCGGTGTGATAGCGATGTGCTGAGCAGCCGTTCGGTCCATCATCATTCCCCATTCCGTACTTGTCGATCTCTTGGCAGAGACTTGGACCTTTCGGACGTCGCTAAACGCACCGCGAGAACCCTGACGCGGAAACTGTCAGACCGGATAGCACGCCTGACAGCGGCAACGGTCGTCCGCTCACCAAAAAACCAAGCATCCACTCGTACGCCAGATCAGGTTGAATGAATTCGGCAGTGATCACGTTAGGTATCTTTTGTGAGGTTGTTCAGCAAAGGTAAGTACGATTGTTGTTCTTCGCAGACCTTCATGGCAAGATAACTTCCTTCGACAAGTCGCGGTTTCGAAGCCTCGATGTATCGCTCCCGTGCCTCGTCTATCAAAGCATCGATAACCCATCGCTTCCATGAGTAGACGCTAGGAGAATCAGGGCCCTGAGACCTCTAGAGATAGAATTGGAGGCGTACGCGAGAGTGATATAACCGCCCACCTCAGCTCCTGAACGCGTGTCAGTTTAGCAGAAGTGAAGTCTGTTAAATACGAACCTGTGCTGTAGCTGTAGCCCCCGTGTTGCTTGTACACTAATATCCAGTGCCCTCTCCATTGCCAGAACTCGGGTTGGTCAGGGGTGCTTCGATAGATGGGGACGGGATGGATGTCGCGACCATCCGTCTGCCGGACCTGCGAGTCTCCAGTAGCACCTCCATTGGTGGACGGGACTGTGACAATCCGATATGACGCTGCGCGACTCCAAACGTTGTGGGCGTTCAGATAGTCGTCAACCCAGTCCCAAGCGAAGTCCCCGTGGTCGATCCTCGCGTCAACGTAAAGACAGTCCATCGCCTTGGCCGCAGCAAAAGACCAGAGACTACGGGCAGCTCCTATAAAAGCACCCACGAGCAGCATCTTTAGAGCCTCCTGACTCGACCGCTCGCGTAGCAAGGAGACGAGCGTGTGTCCGGGTTTGGAGAGAATACCAACCGCAGTGACGAGTATCGGCATCAAGAGCGAGCACTAGGAGCGCTATAGCAAAGCAACGCAAGAAAGCTGTGAGTTCCAAGACGATGTTGCCAGGTAGGCACGCCTGAACGCATGACACGGTAGGCGGTCCACTTATATACTCGTGCTGCCTTAGGCATGCTAGCCAGCGCGCAACAAATCCGCAGAGCGAGACGGGCTGTATGCATGGCCGACCTATCTTGGCTGTGGACGTGGTAGAGGTGATGTTACGTTCCGGATTCGTAACTGAAGCGTACGATGTTACCACGGTGCAAAGGATATTTCCGGCTCCGGGAGCTCCAGCGCCTGCTCTGTCCGGACGATGATCATAGCATTCTAAGATATAGGTGAACACAGTGAAGGGAGTGGAGAAAGACTCTTGTATTTTATTCGTAGGACTCAGCTGGTGGCACATATTCAGCAAAGCATCAGATTCCAGCGAGGAGCTCAGCCGGCACGATGGCATCCTCGGGCGAGGTTATTGCAGGCGGATAGAACTGGTCAGGGTACGGCGCATACCCTCCGGGAAAAGGAGGAGGCTGGACAACGAAGCTCACATTGGTCCTCGTCCGTTCCGCTTGCTCCTCTCGAAACTTTGCACGCGCCGCCTTCGCCTTCAAGCGCTCTTCCTCTCTGGTCCTCGCCTCCTCCTCGTACTGCTGCACAAGTCCAGCAACTCCAGCTACAGCGCCGAGCGGATCCTTTTTCCAGAGCAGGAGATAACCCTGCAGCGCTGCCGTCGAAAACGCATCCTCGAGCAGGCCAGCTGCGAACTCTTCCGCCAGCTCGCTCAGGCGCTGCACGTCCATGAATAGCAGTTCGCGCTGCGCTGGGACCTCATCTTCCGGCGACTGCTTTGCCGCGCAGGGATAATCACCGGCGGGGAAGAAACGCGTGAACATGCGAGCGGACTGCTCGCGTTTCGACGCGGTGTAGTGGACTTTGACGTCCAGTCGGCCAGGACGAATAAGGGCAGGGTCCAGGCTCTCTATATGGTTTGTCTATCGCGTGACGTATCAGTCAACGTCTCCCGACTTTGAAGGCACGAACCGTAGCGAATAGAATGCGGCCCTCTTCACTCCAGACGCCGTCGATCGCATTGAGTAGGCCACTCATCGTCACTTCGCTCGTTCGCCCTTCCCGCCTCGAAGGTTGCCAGGGAGGTGCGGGGTTCTCGTCCTCTTCTTCGTCTTCGTCGTCATTTCCTCCTCCACGTCGCGGGAGAGGGAAAGCGCAATCGATGTCTTCAAGAACGAGGATGCTGTCCGTCGGCGTGTCCGAGATAAGCGACTGCAGGCCAAAGTCCGTGAGGCCACGAGCAGCGAGCGAGACGGAGTAAATAGGCAGTGTGAGCTCGCTTGCAAGCGCGTGGATCGTCGAGCTCTTGCCAGCGCCTGGAACGCCGTATAGAAGGTAGCCGCGACGGTAAGGTACGCCGGCGTCCTTGTACCACTGCGCGCTGCGGACGAATTCGCGAGTATCTTCTAGCAGCATCTCCTTCACACCCGCAGGGAGGATGACACTATCCAGCGAGCGACGAGACTTCTTCACGACCTTCGTCCAGCTCGTCTAAGGAGTGTAAGTCAATCATATCATACGCATCCCCACGTGCATACCGAGTCGGCGAGGTGAATCGTGATATTAGTGCTCGAACTCCATGCCCAATACTCACGCGCTGCTGCAACGAGTTCCCCCAGAGCGTCGTGATGAGCATGGTGCATCCTGAGGGAGGTTCGATCAGGAAGCACGTCCGGGGAAGAGGGCCGCGCACATGATAGTAATCTTTGCGCCGTTCTCAGCGCCAGTCCGCCAGTCTGGGGTGCCAGCAGACCGACCAACTTCGATCCAAATGCCGTTCCACTTTACGATGTGAGGCGCGCCCTCGGTGGGCACAAACGAGATATCTTTCGCTACGGTGTCGTTGATCTTGATACCCACTGCAGGGCCCGTGGAATGCTTCGCAGATACGCGGATAGAATTCACGTCGTCGAAAGCGCCGAGAGAACCCTGAAGCGGGAAATGTCAACGGGAGAAGCACAGCAGTGAGAGGACGAGACGCACCAGAAACGCGTGAATCCATTCGTGCGCGAGGTCCGGTTGAACGAACTCTGCAGTGATAACGGACGACCCCTTCGTAAATGCAACTTCAATACGGACTTGCGCGAAGCGAAGAGGAAACATCGAAACGGACCTTGGTTTCCTTAGATGTGATGAATCGCGGCCGTGAACCCTTGATGTACTGTTCCCGAGCTTCATCGATGAGATTATTGATGACCCAGCGCTTCCACGAATACACACTGCAATTCATGGTCAGTAGGCGCTGAATTCGGGAGGAGACTGGCGTATGATAGGCTGATGTATCCCCCAACTTCGCCGCCTGTCACAGAAACGAGTTGAGGCGGACAGTTCGCGGTTCTACTACGACCGCACCTGTTGAATAATCCCAACGGCCGTGTGCCTTGCAGACCTTGATCCAGTGACCCTTCCATTTCCAGAACTCAGGCTGATCGGGTATGCTCTGGTAAATGGGTCGAGGGTGCGAATCGCCGACAGTTCCCTTTTCGCTGTCGTACTTCCGCGGTTTCGGGTGACCGTCGAGGGGAGTAGTAACGACACGATAGGTCGGCGCGCGACCCCAGACGTTGTGCGCGTTTAGGTAATCGTCGAGCCAATCCCAGGCAAAGTCGCCGTTCTCGATCCGAGCTTCGACGTAGAGCCGTTCCATGGCTTTGACGGAGATGGTCGACCAGAAACTGCGAACGGTCTCCATGATAGTGCCAAGCAACATCATCTTGAGCGTGTCCTGGACCCAGCGCTCGCGCAGAATATCAACGAGTAGGTGTGTTGCCCGTAGAACAATGCCCATAGCATCGAAGACAAATGCAGGCACCTTGACGCCGGTGTCGGCACCCCACCAGGCACTTGTAACGTTCCGAATGTCGAGCGCGTCCATTCAGGGTGAGATAGCAATAGGTAGCAGTGGAGGTTGAGGTCGAAGAGAGGCGGAAAGCAAACCCGGGCGTGCGTAAGTTCCTCGCGCCGGCAACGTAAAACGATCCGAATGACTCCAGTTGCCACCATGTCACCTTGGGCGCCAAGAGAAAATATTGCCCGGGCGTCACAGATGGCATATGTCAGGGCAGAAACGGAACTCTTATGGCAGAACGGTGAAGTCGCAGAGCTGGACGAGGTGAAGAGCCGGGATCAAACCGACGGGCGATTGCTCCGGCATGTTCTCCCGGTGGTCCGAAGTCCACGAGGCGGGCGCAAGGCGCTCTCACCTTCCCAGCTACTTGACCGTGAGCTATGGGCGCAGAGTCTGTCCCGCCGTCGCCGGCGCCGTCCAAGCCATCGAAATCGCCGCGGATAGCGGGGGGCTCGATAGCGACTGCATTTCCCAGCTGCGATGCTCGTCTGCTCGCAGCCATGGCCCCTCATCTCTGGGGCAGTCCAAAAGCGCTAGATACAGATCTGGTCCTTCCGACCGCCTCCAACGTCCTGGACTTCGCATCGGCGTATAAGGCTGCCCATCCACTTCCCCAGTGCATGCGCCTGACCAACGGCAAGATCTACATGCGCAAGGTCCACGACATCATAAGCGCACAGCTCATGGACGCGAAGAGCGCTGTAGTAGTCGGCACAAGCGGTGTCGGTATGTCGCGGTGTCCCGTCCATTAGAGTCTTGTATTGACATATACATCTTGACAGGCAAGACAATGTTCCTTTGGCTCGAGGTCGCTCAGCGCTTGACGCGTAGCCAGCCCTGCGCATGGCTTTTGCACGACTCGGTCGTCCTTATCCGTAGCGCCGCCGCAGAAGTGCTCCCGTTCGCCTCGCTGACGGACACTAGCGGATTCGAGGAGGCGATCTTGTACATCGATTGGTCACTTGCACTAGAGGTTGCTGGCCCGCGGCCTCACGTACTGCGCCCTGAGGCATATTCGCTCATCGAGTTCTGCAAAGGCGTTATAATGGCCACGGCGCCATACGAAGAGCGGTGGTCAGAGCTGCAGACGCGATGGCTGCACACTCTAAACGTCGTGGTCATGCCACCCTGGAGCTTTCACGAGGTACACGATGGCGCGAGGTAGGCACGCGAGTACCTCTGCATCGACCTTTTGTACTCACAAATTGCAGCACTCTCATGAGCTTCAACTCACCGTACGTTCAGTACCGCTCGTCATGCGTCGCGACTGACTTGGCTGCAGGACGACAGTAAATCGTCTTGTCGATCGCTTTGGCTCCATCCCACTCACCATCATGTCGATATTATCCTACGGTCCGACTCACAGCGACGCCATCTGGAACCAACTTCTTCTGGCCGTGCGCCGCCATCCTGAAGGAGCCCGCGGACTCCGGCAATTTATGGACACCTCCGGCGCTCTGTCCTACCCAATTCTCCCGAAGGACCTGCTCACCATCTTCCTGATATCGCCCGGCGACTTCGAGGACTTGAGCTGGGAGAACTCACGCTGCGTTCTGAGGAGTCATGAGCTCACGAAGACGGTACAAGAGCGCGCGAACGAGGAGTATGCGGCCGAGCGCGTCGCGCTGCGCCCTCGGCAGTCACATGCGCAGCTACCACTCTCCCCTGCGATGCTCGCTGCCGCAGCTCCGCAGACACACGTCCACCAGACACCGCACGTCACTCCGGGACTGCAGGTGAAGACGCCCTACATGAAGGCGGGAGTTAACGGGAGCTTACCGCTGTTTCCTTGATCGGATGTATGTTCCAGTGCTGTGTAGCCCAGGTCCATGTATGTATAACTTGTGTTGTAACGAGTTCAGCGGGCATTTCAAGCCGTCGACGTGCTGCGGTATACCACATCTTCTCATGACAGACAGCATGAAGAGTGACTGCGCATTGACATGTATACACGACGTTGAGCAGTTCAAGACTTGTGATCCGGCCTCCCGAGAACTAGGATCGATGTACCATGGTTTACATGTATAGGCTGCAGCTCGGAGCTGCCAGTGCGACTTGAAGATGGCAAGTGGAGCGTGCGATACCGGCTCATAAACGAGTAAGCATTCGGCCCTTGGCTGGGTCACGACCGCCTCAGTGGCTGAGCAGAGCGAATTTTATCCTCTAATCACGCGTTGACCATGTCCATGGTGTGGGAGTGACCACCTGAGGGCCGCTGACTCACGCAGCGCGACAGTGTTCGAAGTTCTCGCAGCGCCATTGTCGAACACGCCAAGCAACGACATGTGCTGTAGCTTGATATTCGTCAGTACTTTTGACGCTGACGCTTTGGCTTCTTTCAGGAACGTACACTTCCGGCGTAGCCGGTTGTGGGTGGGCCACCATGCCGGAACACGAAGTCGGTTTGTTTGGGTTCCGAGGTATAGGATCGCCCTGCCTCCCGTCCTTGTACCTATCAGCTCTTCTACACGATTCAATCGCGCGTGGACCTCATGGCACCGTCCTTCGATTGCAAAGTGGCGCGAGAAACCATCACTATCCCGCCAACTGCACAAAGTCTGAAGGCATTTTCTCCCGATGATGATGCGTGGACCGGTCATCGAAAACTTAGGAAAGAGACATTGAGAGTTATGTTCAGAGTGCTGATCTCCACGTGGGTTCTATTGGTGCCTGCGGTAGGTGCACGGTTCATCAGTACGGTGCACTGGGGCGCCGCTCTCACGTTCAGTCGCGGCTCCTTTCCGCCTGTCCATCTGTCCCATCCTCTCGCAATTGGAGCGCAGTCCATTGGCTCATCGAGCTGGAAAGTTGGTCTACGGCATTTCCGAACCTGTCGGCTCACCTACGCCCGTCTAATCAGCATCTCACTGACTGTGCTCAGCTACTGACGCCAAGGCGGGGTCTGTGTGGCTGCTAATTTCGCCATTGCCTCAATGTATGGCTTGCAATCAACTCTGTGCCCCCGCCGTCGTTTGCGCAGTACTATTCCTGGTGTCGACCAGTCGAGGACCCTTTCGAGCCGTCCCTCGTCAAATAGCCTTGCTCCGATTCGACTACCACACTGCGGGTACGTCTGTGGATCTTGAACAACAATGATTGGCACCGGACGAGCAAGCGTGCAATTCCTTTCCCGGCACTGCAAGGCGGGGCCGTATACATTTGCTGTACGGCACTCGCTCTTGCGTCTCACACCTGCAGAACGGTACATTCACCGGCACGAGGCAGTGAGCGGTCGTGTTCTGTTGCGCGAGTTCGAGCCGGGATGTCGCATTCCGTGCCACCAGATGTATAAAAGGGATGATTGGAACAACGACTACTCCCCATCCTCCTCAGGACGGACAACAGTTGAGAGTGCCTCTCTACAGCCATGCGCCTCTCTTCGACATTCTTCGCGCTCTGCACTGCGTTCTTCGCGTCCTCAGCTGTAGCTCGCGCTACGGTTGCTCGCACAGTGGCTAACCCCGCTGCCGTGACCGGAACGCGCAAGACGTCGATCTTCAAGAGTGAGTACGATTACAAATGAGAGCTCACGACATAACCTTGTCAGACCTCGCGGGTCTTCCTCCTATCCCGAGCGCCGCCCAGGTCGCATCCGCAACTCTCCCCGTTGACGACATTCAGGGCGACATTCTGTACGTCCTGATGGCTTCCCTGTCAGAGAACGTCCGCTGATGCGTCTGTCTCTGTCAGTATTGGCATGCACAAGCTGAACCAACTCTTCCTCTTCTTCACGATCAATGACCCCGCAACTTTCAAGACTCACCTCGCCAATGACATTGCCCCGATCGTTGCTTCAGCAGCTCAGCTTTCAAACGTGTCGACCCAGCCCCTCGTCGCATTGAACATTGCGTTCTCGCAGACCGGTTTGACTGCTCTCGGCGTCACTGACAATCTGAACGACGCCGCTTTCTCCGCGGGACAGGTGAATGATCTCACCAACCTCGGTACGTGCGATGCTTCTTCGCGAATGACAAGGTAGCTGATTTCGGATTGGACGCGCAGGCGAGACGACCGACACGTGGGTGCCCGCCTTCATCGGCACGAGCATCCATGGTGTCATCCTCCTCGCGAGCGACGACAGCAGTCTCCTCGAACAGCAAGCGAGCTTCCTGGACACGACGTTCGGCGGATCGGTCACTACTGTGCATCAGCTGGAGGCCACGGTCAGACCGGGTGCTGAAGCTGGACACGAGAGTTAGTAAACACTTACACTGGCAGCGCCCATGTTCTGACGCCGCGCACCAGAGT
Source organism: Exidia glandulosa HHB12029 (assembly GCA_001632375.1). Classification (NCBI taxonomy): domain Eukaryota; kingdom Fungi; phylum Basidiomycota; class Agaricomycetes; order Auriculariales; family Exidiaceae; genus Exidia; species Exidia glandulosa. The sequence goes on along the minus strand of KV426090.1, from coordinate 5,003 downwards.
TCGGGTTCGTCGATGGCATCTCCCAGCCTGCGCTCAACGGCTTCCACGACCCGCTGCCGGGCCAGATTGTCGTCGACCCAGGTGTGATCATCGTCGGTGCCACGAACGACCCGATCGCCCGTCCCGCCTGGGCAACCGGCGGTTCCTTCCTCGCCTTCCGCCAGTTGCAGCAGCTCGTGCCGGAGTTTAACAAGTTCATGGTCGATAACGCCCCTCCGTTTGAGGGTAAGACCCTCGCCCAGCGTGCGAACCTGTTCGGTGCCCGCATGGTTGGTCGCTGGAAGAGTGTGCGTGTGCAGTGACATATCGTTGGGGTAACGCAGAGACTGACCATCCGGATTGTAGGGCGCTCCAATTGACCTGGCTCCGCTCGAGGATGACCCCGTTCTCGGCGCGGACCCCATGAGGAACAACAACTTCGACTTTACGCACCCCGACTCGGACATCACGAGCGACCAGAGTCACTGCCCCTTCAGCGCGCACATCAGGTCGGTCTTCTCGAGAAGTAGTACCGGACACAGCTGACAGCAAGTCACAGGAAAGTGCGCCCGCGTGCAGACCTGACGGGAGCCGCCCCCACAAACACAATCCTTCGTAGCGGCATTCCCTTCGGCCCCGAGGGTACGACAGGTTCCATTCTGAGCGAATGTTGCTTATTGACCTGAACGCAGTGAGCGACGACGAGACAGCATCCAACACGACCACCCAGCTCCGCGGACTCGCATTCGTCGCATACCAGGCACAGATTGCGAAAGGCTTCCAGTTCCTCCAGCGCGCCTGGTCGAACAACGTGAACTTCCCGCCGCGCAAGAACGTCGCACCCGGTTTCGATGTCATCATCGGCCAAGCGAAGAACGCGACGCGCTCGACGGTTGGCTTGGACGTGAACAACCCGACTGCCGCCATCAGCATCCCGCAGCAGTTCGTCGTAAGCAACGGCGGCGAGTACTTCTTCTCCCCGCCTATCAGCGCGATTGCGAGCGTCCTGGCAGCGTGAGCATGACACTCAATGGGCCAAATTAGATAGGGAAATAAAATTAAGGGTTTTGTGTTGTATAGCCGTGAGCGCGATGGCAAGATTATTGCAGAGTACCGGGCGAGATGTCTGGACATCAGCGGAGGCAGGATCCAAGATGCCGTGATCACGCTTTAAACTCCGATTTGTCGGTCCTTTTCTCCCCCACGGTGTCCACCCTGCAATCGCTAGCTGGCCCACCACAGTGATATAAGACATATCTGGATCAACCTTCTCTATACGCGACTACGCGGTGTTTGCTTGGCTGTTTTCGAGTTTGGAAGCGCAAGGCGCTGAGCGCGCATCCGGGCATGGCGCCACCTCGGTGATGCATAAGGACTAAAGGCCAAGACTGGCAATGCCCGCTACCTCTGAGTGACTGGTACTCTGCCGTGGACGAGGGAGAGCTAGTATGCCGAGGGTTAAAGTTACAAGCCCACAATAAGCGGCACGCCTCAAAGATCAACTTCAGGTTCGCTCTCGCGGACCTGGGTAATGTTGAGTATGCATAAATAGAACATATACTTGTTGTCAAGTGTGAGTTCTGATCTTGATCGAAGCGAGAGAGAGCGAAGCGGTGCCATAGTTTGCCTCCCATGCCGCTCTTGCTCGCACTCTTGTATGCACCCAGCCATTTCCCTATCTCCAGCCTCTGCCTGACGCTTTCAGTAACCTCAATTATCTAGGCCTTTGGTCGTGTTCGTAAGGCGCCCGGGGACCCGATCCGCTCCTTGTACTCTTACCAACTCCATCTCCCGCAATCCACGTCCGTTCGCCACGCAACTTGCCATTGCACACGTCGCTAGTACCTTACAGTGCATACACTATATTTGTTTTGCGACTTGCGCGACCCACCTGAGTTCTATCCTGAAGCCTTTGAGCCCGATGCGTTGCCCTAGACTCGCCCGTTCCCGACATCTGCGACTCGCCCAAGCCTCTGGAGCGCGTGTGCCGCACCTTTGCAAGTGATCATATTGATGATTACCACTGCGATGGTATCGGGTTCCTTCTGTGTTCTCCTCGCGCTGGTGAGTCGTCTACGTCACAAAGATAGCAGACAGCCGGATTTTGCTTGATGATCGATGTCGATATCATCGGAATTGTACAGGGTCGAGGGCTCGTAATTCGAGTTCCCGCTTTAGCACGGAGTACGCTGGAATGCGAAGTCGCCCGAACCGGACCCCTAGAAAAGTGCGCGCGGGGTGTGCGCGGTGCGCGCAAGGTGTGCGCAAGGTGCGCGCAACACATAGAAGGTGTGCGCAAGGTGCGCGCAACACATAGAAGGTGTGCGCGAGGTGCGCGCAGGGTGTGCGCAAGGTGCGCGCAAGTCATGAAAGGTGTGCGCAGGCGTGCAATGAGGTGTGCGCAAGTCAGGACAGCCATGCAAAGACAATAAATTTTGTCCAAGTGTGACACACTGTGATACAAGGTAGAAATTTTACAATCATAGACAAAGTTTTTATACAAATTTTTGTACAAAGAACAGTAAGCATCTGCAGCACAAAACCTATCAGCACTACTCCTGAAAATTTCGGAGTCCGAAATTTCCAAAAATTTTAAGGTTTACCTCCGGAAAGTAAGAACATACCTATTCCACTGACTTCATATGTGCAGACCAATTATCATATGCACAGATACCGATCTGAGCTCTAAACTATGTACTTAGGCTCTCCATATGATTCACTTGGTTGTGATAGTTCATACTCTCACATCACCTATTGCTCAAGGTTCAAGCAAAGTTTGTGTATATCTCTTCCTGAGGCCTATGATACTGTCAAAAACAACCAAAATTATCTTGAAATGTAGTGCAGCCTGGCTGGAAGTCATGCATGAGATGTGTGTGGTGTGCACACAGGTTAAAAGCGGTGTGCGCAAGGTGCGTGCAAGGTGCGCGTGGGGTGCGCGCAGAACTGAAGAGGTGCGCGCAAGATTTCGAAGGTGTGCGCAGGGTGCGCGCAAGGTGCGCGTGGGTGCGCGCAAGGTGTGCGCAAGGTGCGCGCAGGTGTGCGTGGGGTGTACAAGTTGTATGTGTCATATCATGAAATTCTCTGACACTATGGACAGGATAGGGGTCAATTATTGTGCAGTCAAGGTGTCTGACAGATATACACCAACCCCGGATATCATATGATGCTCCATGCTTGAGAAAAGTAAACATTACCTCTCGCGCGCACCGCGCGCACCTTGCGCACACTTTTCTAGGGACCCGCCCGAACCGTCGCGAGCACCGTATATGCACTTCCCAACGTTTCCAGTGCGGGTTAGAGAGTAGCTGCGAAAGGCGAGAATCGTGGGTGATAGAGGTGCGTTCACCCTCCCTTGGTTCCCCGTGATTTCGCGGATCCGTGCGCAGCGAGTCGTTCCCCCAGAGTGTCCCAGAGTGTCGTGTCCAATACTTAGATCCATAAGACGCAGTTCATGCTCATCAAGAACATCCATAACACAAGTTGCCACGGAAAACATATCCTGAGCTGTAATGGTGACGCAGATGCACCCAGATTAGTGCGCGTGCGGTAAAGGGAATGGCCAGCGCGCGAGGCAGTAACAGGACTGGCGCCGAGTAAGTAACGCGAGTACGTTGCGCGCAGAGAAGGTGTGCTATTTATTTGCAACATCCTGACTCCCGACGTCCTGAGGGATGTACTGTACTCCAGGCGCCTGAACCGAGAGGATGGGCAACGCTGGGCACAATCTGAAGGTGCAGTGAAGACGACTAGCTCGAAACTAGCTCTGACGATCAAGAACCACGGAAAACCCAAGAGACAGCGAAATCCAATGACCCAGAAACGAGCGGTGGACAAGAGCCAGACAAGAGCGGAGGGAAGCGCTGGAGGCCGGAATCAGTGTGGCTGTCCGTAGGAATCCCGGTGTTTGCGGCGCCAATGACCGGACCGGGCGGGAACGTCCGTATAAGGAAATGGCCAGCCAGCGGCCAGGCACCAGCCAAAAGTGAAAACGTATTGCAGAAACGGTCAATCGAGCGCTAAAAACCCACTACTAGGTAGCGGGAATCTCTATGTTACCACTCCCCTCAATTTGGCCCTGCTGCGCGTTGTGCTGCCGTCTAAACGACATTGTACGATCTCGGTCCTTACCTTGAAGCGAACAGCACGCACTTTGCCTTCTCATGCTGTCACATCCGAGCCACACGAACAGTAGTCCTTTTCTGGGCGAACCATCCTGTGCTCCCCTCCCCATCTCCATCTCAGGCTCAAGGTGCCGATGTCTGACCCTAGTACGACTGCACCCACAGGGACATTAGCGCTGCTCCGCAGTAGTCCCGTACAGAACCTGGATCAGCATTCGAATTCGCAGCGTCTCGATCGATACACGCTCCGTCACCGCATGCATTCGCTGAGTTGCAAACTGGTGCTTGAGTCTCCCGCCACAAACAGTTCTAGCCGATCGTCGCTACCGGTTCTGGCACTGTTCTGGCTCTCAAACCCGGGTGATGTGGCAAACTGCGGCGCTCGTCGCTCGGATTCTGACATCCGCAGCGTCGACGGCGCCCAGTACGGCTCGGAAACTGGTGTGACGCCCGTGTTCGAGGCGATGCGACGTCAGAACGAGTCTATATCTGTCGCATTGCCTACAATCACACACAAACCGCGCCCTTATTCTCGATCCTCGTCCTGTGCAGGTATTCGATACCTAAATTACCGAGCTATTCACTAGCGTTGACCCACCCCAAGACTGGCAACCGCGCATCCTAGCGCTTTGCCTCTGACTCCACAGCTATGGCGTCTCCGACTTCCTCGATCAACAACTTGAATGACTTCGGCGTGCACAACCTCACCTCGACTTACGGCGTACTCGAAATTGGAGTCTTGATGGTGACCTTGTGCGTCAGCAACTCAGCGTCAACGACGCCGAAGGGTATGCCATGGTTGATCCTTGTTCCGGCTCGGCACCATTTCGGCACCCCGAGCTCTACACCGAGGAGGAGTACGCGCTAAGACCTTCCACTACCACGGGGCCCGGCGACTGG
>KV426089.1:63950-99690 GCA_001632375.1 Exidia glandulosa HHB12029 | reverse complement strand
AATTTTACACCAAATATACTCGATTGTTTGTGATGCCCGACCGTGTCAGCGACGTACAATGAACGATAGGCGGGGGAGCACTCCAGCTGAAGCGCGACCGAATACGAATCATGTCGCCGACAAGGGAGGAAACCCAGCTCCTTCCAACGCTTCAATAGCGTGGCCGAGTTGACCGTTCGCCGAGGTTGACGAAGACGGCAGCTCCGTGTACTCTTGACAACTTTCGCAAAACATGCGTACGTCGTCGCAATCGCACACCGAACAGGTGTGAACGCACGGAGCATACTCCTTCGCACGATACCGCTCGCGAGCGTGGAAGAGGCATACGGCGATATCAGTTCCGAGCGTGTTGACTTCGTCGATGGAGAGTGGCTCGAACCGGATGACGAGCTGAATGGCGCCGACGTGTATCCAGTCGGGAAGAATTTCGTAGGTCCGCGATATGCGTATGCGCTCTACAGGAGGGAGAGGCATCTTTGCCAACGTTTCAAGTGCGACCTCGGTCAGAGACTCGAACTGGAATCGACGAGCAAGTTCATAGACGGAGGCCCATTCGTCCGCCGTACGCAAAGCCGTACGGCCAATTTCGCTGGGGCGAAGTAGTCAGCTACCAAGTGGGCGTCATGTAATAATACGCACGGCGGGTAGAGAATGCGAAGAAGACGCTCAAAATCTTGTGCCCGGACCTGGTGTAGGATGACAGGTTGTTCATCGCTATCGCCATCCTGCGTGCTGCCCGGCGGCGCAGGCATGGCAAACATATCATGAAATACGGCCGACCCTCGCGTCAAGAACGACCTGTGGACCTTGAACAATGTAGTTTCGGCCTGCACCGGCAGTTCATGTAACCGTCCTGTGAATCTGGGCACTCTCGACGTACAAGTAAGACAATATTTCCATCGTCTATATATAATGCCGGGTGACGAGTGCACGTGGTTGCCAGGGATGAAGTCGACGCCATCGAGGCAGAGCAAGTTGAGAGATAAGATGCGGACTCCGCCGGTGCGCTTCTTGTCCTCAGTCCACCACCTCGGCGGCACCAGTTCATGTTTCAAACAGCATCTGCATACGCATATTTCTCGCTATTATTCATGAAGAATCGTCTACAGACACCAGTGCAACGCTCGTACATCGTGGAATCGTGGTCGAAAATCATGAGAGGCGTAGGATCGTCTAGACGGCGCGCAATCTCCAGTGGGCGCGCGGAATACAGCAAAAGCTAATCAATAAGGAACGGCCTGAAGAGCTCAAATGGCCAGTGAAAAGAAGGCGAAATGGATAAGTTAGAGCTGCGAGGCGCAGACACAGGGACCTCTGCGTTTTTTCACGTTAGCTTGTGAACAACACGACACGCGCGCTGCGCACCTCAGACAACGACACAGTACGCCGTCGAGCTGTTCCCGGTTTCCTCGTCAGACGTGGAACCCGTCGTGCTGCCGCCATTGCTGCTCTTGCCCTTGCTGAAGTCGGCGAACAGGATGATCGAGACGGCGTCCATTGCGCAGAGGAAGGGAGGCGAGGACGGCACAAAAGTCGACGACTACGGCGCGAGGGCGAAGGGGCAGCGCAGGCAGGCGACCGGGCTTCACGAAGGCTCTGTGCAGGAGGCCCGGTGCTTTATAAACCTCGCGACGCCACCTTGAATGTAGTGGCACCATAAGTCGACGGCACTCGCTATTGACCACCACTTTCGACGTCGGCTAGGGGCACGTATTCAAGCTTCAGATTCATCGTCCTCGGCTAACTATCATCTGAGATCTGGACGGCGTTTCGTGTGGGAGCAGCGCACTTGAGGTCTATTGTGCCGCCCAACGTGCACGCAATCAGTATGGTTATCGATGAAGGGGCACATCGTGCAGAAGGGCCTGGAGTCCACCAGACACGCTATATTCATCCAGAGGTCACAGGTTGCGCGGCGGCGTCACCGAAACCGAAGCATAACACCGATGCAGGAAAATTGCCGCCAAAGTTCGCATGACCCCATGTGGTCCACAAGGCCTCGCGCGTGAGCTGCACACACGAGTACATATGCGTCTGCTCCATCTTTGGGCGCAGCCAGACGACTTTTGATAGGTCTACATCCGTCACCAAGACGCCTTCGCTCTGCAATACTTTAGGCGAGGCGTAAAAGGACTGTGAGGATGGACACGCACCATCCCAACTGCGATATGCATGCCGTCGAATGCAAGGTATGTTGCGTCCGCGTAGTTAGGTAGCTGAAGGATGTACGTATCATTTGGGCTACTCAGGTAGTCGCGGATGACGATGAGCGAGGTGCGCGACAACATCGCGAGGTGCTCTCCGCAAGGTGACACGTGCACCGCGACTACGCCTCGGTGAGCCCCCCGTAAAATGAAGTGAATGAACGTACAGATCATAGAGTCAGGCACTGCGAAGTTCAGAGGCGTGTGAGGATCGACAATGGCGTTTAGAGTAGTAAGCCAGAACTCCTCCTCGCCCTCTGCGTCCAGGATAAACGCGTTCTCCTCAATGCCGATATGATACATCGTCCATGAGTTCGCATCTTCCAGTACGGGGACTCGCGCAACGAGGACTGTCACGGTACGCGACGACTCGCCCTCGTTTGTCGTCCGGTTCTCGTAGACGTACACACCAACATCGGTAGCGACAAGCACGCGCCGCCGTGGAGGATCGATATCAACGTAGTTGATGTGCTCCCACCTCTCTCCTGTGTCCGCACCCGAATCCAGGTCAAGCGTCTCGAGGAGGATGCCTCGGGCGATGTCGAAGACAAAAGCGCGACGAGCGAGCTGCGAAGCAACGACGAGGTTCGTGCCAACGGTGTGGTACGCCCATCCTAGTGCAGGAACGGTCAACAGCGCGTGTGGCTCGAAGATGCCGCGCAGTGACGATGGGTCGGCCCTGTACGCTTCTGCGGCCGCCAGAGTCATGCGCTCGTCCGGACGCGATTCTGCAGGCACGGTCGCCAGGTCGGACATGCCTGACGCACGCCGCCATACTTCTAGAGAGTTTCCTTGTCGGTCGAAGACGAGATAGCCTGCGTCATATTCGCAATGCGCATAGGCCCGTACGCGTCGCTGAGAAATTGGTCATTACGAACATCCACTGCTGTCAGACGCACATACCTGAGGCAACACCCATAGTACAGTGTCTGTCTCGATGTCAATAGTCACCAAGTGACCGTGAACATCCTTGATATCGCCGTGCAGTGGTTGTCCTTCCGCCCGACCAACAGTCATGATGAGAACACGGTCTTCAGGTACGACTTTGAACCTATGTGCGCGAGGACCCGTAGAAGTCAAAACGTGTTGCGACGGAGGTGGTCCATCGCCCTTCCACGCGCGATCCAGTCGCCGAAAGCGTTTACCTGCGGATTTCGTCGGTCACGTCTCGTCGTTGTCTCAGTCAATCGCGCCCACAGATTTCTTCCCAAGATCCAGCATATTCAAGCCAAGAGGTCGCGTAGGATGCGCATGTATCTTCGATGGATGCTCCAGGTGAGCTGAACCCGTGCAGAGTGGCAGCTCCTTTGTAGATGGTTTCGCGGTATTGAATGAACAAAGCATTCCAGGCGCCAGAGGTCATGCGCAGAGAGCGCAGACTGGGAATATCCAGGTAGTGCAATGTGCAGAGAATGAGTTCGTGCGGTAAGTTGTCCAGCATGGTGGTCAGAAGCAAGAGTGTTCCGCTGCCGCTCCGCACCCCGGATGTTCTTACATATGCAGCTAGACTCGCAGTGTCCAACGTCAATGTCAGGGTGCAGTAAACAAACTGTAACATTTATTCTCCTGGTCCTTCTGCGCCTTCATAATTGGCACGAAGAAAGTCGAAATCGGCGCCACTGTCGCTCTGCATAACGGTACGCTTATACAGTCCTCGGTATCCACGCTCGCGTTTCTTCTTCGGCTGCTGCGTCTTCCACAACTCCAACCTCCTCTGAATCTCCTCCGGTGGAAGCAGCAACTCGATTCTGCGTGCCTCAACATCCAGCTGCACGAGATCTCCGTCACGGACAATCGCCAGAGGGCCGCCTACCGCTGCCTCTGGGGCGACGTGCAGCACGACCGTTCCCTGCGCCGTCCCGCTCATGCGCCCGTCCGAAATGCGCACCATATCCTTCACACCGCGCGCCGCGAGCTTCTTGGGAATTGGGATGAGCCCAGCCTCGGGCATGCCGGGGTTGCCAACTGGGCCAATGTTCTGGAGCACAAGCACGCTATCGGGCGATACGTCGAGCTCGTCCGTATCGATGCGCTTCGCCATGTCGAATGGGCTGGAGAAGACGACTGCTGGGCCGGTGTGCTTGAGTAGTGCCGGCGTGGCTGCGGACTGCTTCAGGACCGCCCCATCCGGCGCGAGATTACCGCGAAGGACGACGAGTGCAGAGGCGGGGAACAGCGGGTCTTTCAGCGGGCGCACGATTTGCTGAGGGAAGGGCGGGGGGAGGGCGTCGAGTTCCTCGCCGAGCGTGCGGCCCGTGATGGTGCGCACGTTGAGATGCAGGAGCGGTGCGAGCTCCTTCAGGAGCACGGGCATCCCGCCTGCGCGGTGAAAGTCTTCCATGTAGGCAGCGCCGGAGGGTTTCAAGTCGACGAGGAGGGGAGTCTTGCGACCTATTGCGTCGATGTCGTCGAGCGTGAACTCAGGTTGGACGTTCGACATCCGTCCGGCAATGGCGAGTAGATGCACAATTGCGTTCGTCGACCCTCCGATGGCGTGCAGGACCGTGACCGCGTTCTCCAGGCTCTCGCGGGTGATGACCTGCGCCGGTGTGATCTTCTCCTTTGCAGCATTGACGGCGAGTTGTCCCGCGCGTTCTGCAACGCGTACACGCGCGGCGCTGACAGCGGGCGGGGTCGCAGATCCCAGCGGCATTATGCCTAGTGCCTCTGCGAGGCACGCCATTGTGGACGCCGTGCCCATCACACCACATGTCCCAACGCCAGGTACGAGTTCGTCGTTCGCCCGTGCGAGGTCCTCGATGTCAAGTTCACCGGCGCGGTACTGCCCCCAGAGGCGACGACAATCCGTACATGCGCCGACGCGAACGCCGTTGTACGAGCCCGTGAGCATAGGGCCCGTCACGAGCTGTATAGCAGGGATGTTGGCGCTCAGACACGCCATGAGCTGCGCCGGAACGGTCTTATCTGCAGGAACTCAGCGTCGAGACTTGAATGCGAACACAAAGACGCACCGCAACCTCCAACGAGCACTACTGCGTCGACGGGTTGTGCATTGATGAGCTCCTCCGTGTCCATAGCCATCAGGTTGCGCAGGAACATGCTCGTGGGGTACGCAAAGCTTTCATGTAGCGAGATCGTCGGGAACGCGATCGGCAGTGCGCCCGCGAGCAGCACACCGCGCTTCACCGCCTCGATGAGAGCTGGGACATTTCCGTGGCATGGGTTGAACTCGGAGGATGTGTCGACAATGCCTATTATTGAGCGGTCTAGAGCGTCGTCGGTGTAGCCGGCTCCTTTGATGAACGCCTTGCGCAGGAACAAGCTGAACTCGTCGTCGCCATAGGATGTCAGACGAGACCGTAGCCCAGTTATCGTCGCAGACATGGTCGAAGACGCTAAATGGCGAAATCCGCGTCCCCGGCCCGGTGCAAACGCGCAGAAACCCACGGCTGCAGTCAATCTGTGGTTCTGCAAGGCCCAGTCGAGGCGAAGTGTCTTTGTCCAACATCTGCAGCATGCTCTGATAACGGTAGAAGACGCGATTATCGCATGCCAGGTGAGAGCAAACGGCGAATCAGACTGGAAACATATTGGATAATCAGCAATCGCGCCACGGCCAGGTTATCGCGAAGGCCAGAACGCGCAGTTGCATCGAGGCGAGTGTCCGGGTTCAAATTGGTTCAAGCTCCGAGTTCCGCGAGCACCTTTGACTCTCACCATCATGATCAACTTTGTCCGCAAAGCTCGCTTCATTGGAATGTCGCTGCTACAAGACCGTGGGTACGCCTAGATTCAGAAGACATTGTCTCTATAGGTCAGAACCGAGTCAGAACTGCTTCGAAAGGCCCGGACTGCACCCTCGCACTTCGACGCAGTAGTGCAGACTGTTCTGTCAGAACTTACACCTGCTGCACGTGCGACTCGGACGAACCCCCTATGTCTATCACCTGCGAGGGCTGGGGCGTTGTAGGAAGAAGCAGGCCTAATTCTACGGCACCGCTACCGCTCGTATGCCAGCTGTGCTTCTCACGCCCAACTGGGTATGTCTCGTGCAAAACGAAGATGCTTAATGATGGACGTCTGGGCCCGCTCCCCCGTGGCAGGACGGGAGATCCTGTTTAGGCGACATCCACTACTTCTTCCTTGCTTGTCGCCGGGACCGATGGAACAAGAACTGCTGCGATTGCTATGCCTCACCGCCCTCTTTTGCGCCTTATGCGCACGCACGGTGCTACAGAGCTCTTCAATGTCTGCTGTCGTGTGGCTCTAGTTCCTGCTCGAGGTGCAGTTCGACAGGATATGGGAGTCGCAACTTACTCAGGCTGAGGTCTATTTCAAGCTCTCTCAGGCTTGCATCATGCTCTCCCGCAGGTCTTCTGATGTGCAGTGCGCACTGCGTGTCACCTGCGACCTGTGGGCGTGGAAAAAGACAAGCCGGCGAGAATCTGGCGTCTCGGCCCGACTGACTGGAAAGAGGCTCTCATCGACATTCTATGGGCGTGTGGGCGCGACGCATGTCGACACGAACTTCGCGTTACGTTAAAGGTCCCGCTTCATGCGTATATACTGTACTGTAATGGATGCTGGGCCCGGTCCATCCCCACCATGAGTTCCGATTCAGTCGTCGTTGACTCGGAGGTGAAGGGGCGCGATTTTGACCTCCAGCGGCTGCCGTCTCTAGCCGCAGTCGACTCGGAGAAGCAGACTCACGACACCAGCGTGGAGGATGAAGACCACGAGTATCCCGAGGGCGGCGTGCGCGCATGGGTCACTGTTGCTGGAGCGTGCGTTCGACTCATAGCTCATTTTCCGACGTTGGCCCGGCTGCTGACTCGTGGTCTGAAGCTGGCTCGAGCTCTTCATCTCCTTCGGCTTGGTCAACAGCTTTGGAGCGTTGGAAGATTATTTCGTCCGAGCGTACTTGACGAAGACCTCACTCTCTGCGATCGGATGGGTCGCCAGCGTGCAGTCGTTCCTCATTTACGCCGTGGGACCGTTCATTGGGACACCTTTCGATCGGGGGTATTTCTAGTAAGTAGATTATCTTGCACTGCATTCTGTTTATGAGTATGCTCATGAGGATGTGTACTAGTCATCTCATCCTCGCAGGGGCGGCGCTGTACACTTTTTCGCTCTTCATGCTTTCGCTTGCGCAACCGGAGCAGTTCTACCAGGTTCGAGGACACTTGTAAGCGTGGACGACATTGATTGATACTCATACTACTCACCAGATCTTCCTCTCGTACGGTGTTGCCTCCGGGGCAGGTCTGGGCCTCATACTCCTGCCGTCCACGTCCGTCATCGGACAGTACTTCAACCAGCGGCTACCTTTCGCCAGCGGAATTGCGTTCACTGGTGCAAGCGTCGGAGGACTCTCGATTCCTCCCTTGATGACTTATCTCTTGAACGGAAGCGTGGGGTACGCCAATGGGATGAAGATTATTGCTGCTCTGCTTGGGGTGCTGTCTTTTGTGGGTGTTGCGCTTATGCGGCCGTATCCTGCCCGCTCGAAGATGCGGACGAAGACGAAGACGGGGACGACAAGAAGTATAAATGTTCTTGCGTATGCGCGGGACGTGGAGTATGTCTTTGTCGTTGTGGCGTAAGTCTGTTTTCTGTCCGCGATGCGGAGGGTGACTTACTAGAGCTGGCGCAGACTGTTTTGCATATCTCTATCCATCGTCTACCCGCGTGAGTCTTACATTTACATTCACTATTCAGGGTCCAGACGATAAGCTAACATCGTAACAGTGTTCTACCTGCAGCTCGACGCAACCCAGCATCACGTCTCCGATAATGTCGCCTTCAACACGGTACTCGGACGCACTCGGTTTACACTTAGTCGCTGACCACTCTTTTAACGCAGTTAACGATCATGAATGCCGCCGCAATACTCGGTCGTATAGTGCCCAATTTCCTCAGCCAGCGGTTAGGGCTCGTGAACACGATCATGTTCAACACACTCGCCTGCGCCGCAATCATCCTCGCTATGCTCAGCATTACAACTTCCGCCGCTGCACCGTTCTTAGCCGTCGCTGTCATATATGGATTTTTCTCTGGAGCGGGTGCGTTACAAGTTCGCAGCCTCTAGACGTCGACACAGCTCATGAAATCATGTCAGTACTTTCGCAGATGACCCCGCTGCTTGCAGCTCAGGCGCGAACGGTGCATGAGATAGGGTATCTTGCCAACCTCTACCTTTGATGGCGGGATTGTCTCATCCGCTCTCAGGTCGCGGACGGGTGTAGGCTTCTTGTTCATTGGGATAGCGATGCTGGTGGGACCACCGATTATGGGCGCTCTGTTGACGAAGGAGTATCACTGGTGGAGGGCGACTGTGTACAGTGTAGTGAGTAAACCTCGTATGAGCGTTTCTGAGTTTTATTGCCTGTCGTAGGTCTTGATGGTGGCTGGTGCCGGAGCACTCGCAGTAGCTCGAAGTTGGAGGGTTCGACGACTGGGAACACCTTATGTGTAAAGACCTTGACGGAATGAAACACCGGATAGGAGACTTTTCTGAGATGTTGGGACAGCTTAGAATGTATATGCTCACTTGTAGGGGCATCTGTTGATTAAATGATTTTGCAGGAGCCGTCGGGAGGCCGACCAATAGGAACGCGTCCGAAAGTGGATTCGGCGTTCGGAGGCAGTTGATGCAATCACAGGGCGCGGCGGGATTCGAACACCGCTCTTCACCGTCTCTCCCCTTTCCATTCCACTTTCCGCGCACGGGCCTTAGCGCCGGTCTCCTCGTTGCGCCGTCCATCATGTTCCCCGCAGCTTCGCGCGCTGCCCGCAAGTTCGCGGCCGGCCTCGCCACCGCCGCGCCCCGCATCGGGGACACCAAAGTCGCCATGAGTCTGCTGGAAAAGGACTCGTTCATCAACTACCAGCGCATTGAGGACAATCTTGCCATCGTCCGTCAACGGTGAGCAGTGCTGTGGTCTAGCGGTCAGAGCGTTCGACAATTAACGTCACTCCCAGCCTGAACCGTCCGTTGACCTACTCGGAAAAGATCCTGTACGGCCATTTGGACGACCCCCACAACCAGGACATCACCCGCGGCGTCTCCTACCTCAAGCTTAGACCAGACGTCCGTCGCCAACTAGCTTTTTATACTACACCCATGCTGACGTGGACCCGGACAGCGTGTCGCGTGCCAGGACGCAACCGCCCAGATGGCCATTCTCCAGTTCATGTCGGCTGGTCTCCCGACGACCGCCGTCCCCACCACCGTGCACTGCGACCATCTTATCGAGGCACAGATTGGCGGTGTAAAGGATCTCGCGCGCGCTATCGACATCAACAAGGAGGTCTACGACTTCCTCGCGACCGCGACGGCTAAGGTTTGCATCGTTGACCGTCCGTGTCCAGACCGCAGTCTAACTGGGCGTTAGTACGGTATCGGTTTCTGGAAGCCCGGCTCTGGTATCATCCACCAGATCATCCTCGAGAACTACGCTTTCCCCGGCGGTCTCATGATCGGCACCGACTCGCACACCCCCAACGCTGGCGGTCTTGCCATGATTGCCTGCGGTGTCGGCGGCGCGGACGCTGTCGATGTCATGTCCGACATCCCCTGGGAGCTCAAGTGCCCCAAGGTCATCGGCGTTAACCTCAAGGGCAAACTCTCTGGCTGGGCAACGCCCAAGGGTCAGTCACGATCTGCTATATTCTCTTTCGTGCAAACTGACGTCATCTGTCAGACGTGATTCTCAAGGTCGCTGGTATTCTCACGGTCAAGGGCGGCACTGGCGCTATCGTCGAGTACACTGGACCGGGTGTTTCGTCCTTGTCTTGCACGGGCATGGGCACGATCTGCAACATGGGTGCCGAAATTGGCGCAACGACCTCCGTCTTCCCTTGGAACCACCGTATGGGCGACTACCTCAAGGCAACCAAGCGCGGCGAGGTTAGTAATCAACGACAACAAGCCCTCCTGGCTAACCCGCCTCTAGATCGCACAATACGCGGCCCAGTTTGCACACAACCTGACACCGGACGAGGGCGCCGAGTACGATGAGTACATCGAGATTGTAGGTCACCTATTTTTGGCACCGGCGCAACTCTCTGACACTGCGCAGGACCTCAACACGCTGGAGCCTCACGTCAACGGACCCTTCACGCCCGACCTTGCGACCCCGATCTCCAAGTTCGCGTCCGAGGTCAAGAAGAACGGCTGGCCGGAGGAACTCAAGGTTGCGCTCATCGGCTCTTGCACCAACTCTTCGTACGAGGACATGACCCGCTCGGCATCCATCGCGAAGGAGGCAAAGGACCACGGTCTCGACGTTAAGGCAAAGTTCACTATCACCCCCGGCTCTGAGCAAGTTCGCGCGACCATTGCGCGCGACGGCGTCATCGACACGTTCGAGTCTGTTGGCGGTCTTGTCCTCGCGAACGCTTGCGGCCCGTGCATCGGCCAGTGGGACCGTCGCGATGTCAAGAAGGGCGAGAAGAACAGCATCATTACCAGCTACAACCGTAACTTCACCGGCCGTAACGACGCGAACCCTGCGACGCACGCGTTCGTGGCTAGCCCGGATCTCGTCACCGCGTTCGCGTTCGCTGGCAAGCTCGACTTCAACCCGCTCACGGACAGCCTTGTCGGCGCTGACGGCAAGGAGTTCAAGTTCAGCGACCCGTCCGGCAACGAGCTCCCGCCTAAGGGTTACGACCCCGGCGAGAACACCTTCCAGGCTCCTCCCGCCGACCGCGCCAGCGTGAACGTTGCCGTATCCCCGTCTAGCGACCGTCTGCAACTCCTTAAGCCGTTCACGCCTTGGGACGGCAAGGACGCAGAGAACCTCCCGATCCTGATCAAGGTCCAGGGCAAGTGCACGACCGACCACATCTCAGCTGGTGGCCCGTGGCTCAAGTACCGTGGTCATCTTGAGAACATCTCCAGTGCGTATGCCATATCGCTTTGAAAGAGTACGCTGACGTCGCGCGCAGAGAACATGCTCATCGGCGCGATCAACATCGAGAACGGCGAGGCGAACAAGGTCAAGAACCAGGACACTGGCGCTTGGGGCGCCGTGCCCGAGGTTGCGGGCCAGTACAAGGAGAAGGGCGTCAAGTGGGTCGTCATCGGCGACCACAACTACGGCGAGGGCTCTTCGCGCGAGCACGCGGCGCTCGAGCCGCGCTTCCTCGGCGGCTTGGCCATCATCGTCCGCTCGTTCGCGCGTATCCACGAGACGAACTTGAAGAAGCAGGGCATGCTCGCGCTCACATTCGCGGACCCGGCCGACTACGATAAGATCCAGCCGGACGACCGCGTGGATATCGTCGGCCTTACGACTTTTGCGCCTGGGAAGAACTTGACGCTTAAGGTGCACCATAAGGATGGGAGCGAGGAGAGCATCGAGCTGGCGCACAGCTTCAACGAGGGCCAGATTGAGTGGTTCAAGGCCGGCTCTGCGCTCAACTTGGTGCGTTCTCTCCTTCTCGCCTTCACACCCTCTGACTGATTGGGATTTGTAGATGGCGAGCAAGGCGAAGGCGCAGAAGTAAAGCGAAGCGCAAAAGTAGATGCGAGACGCGCTGGCGCAGCCACCACACCCACAACACAAGACAAACGAGACGAACTCTGCGGAAATGAAACGCGTAATGGCCTGCTTTCCCGGTTTTGTTCTTTTCTTTCCTCTTCACGCTGTTGTATGTCCCTCTGCTCTGAATTCCACTTTCTTTATATCCTCTGTTTCACCCTCATCGCTGGTGCGGGCAACTCCTTGCGTGCTGGATAGACCTCGTAACGGTCGTCGGCCCGCGAAGTCTACTGATTGCTATGAATGTCACTGGGCTTCAGCGCATCCCTTCTACAGCACGGATCCAAGAGGCCACAAGAAGCTTCACCGTCACGGCCTTGAGCTCATCTCCGGATTTTCCCAGTCGGTCTCGTCAAGCGTCGCGCATATCACTTAGCTGACGACTTGCAAATACCCGTACGCCCGTGCATGTGACCATTGACAGCGCGGTCGGTGTGATGTACGTGCCGTACGATGGGGTACCCACCCCGGTCGACGCGCTTTCAACTCCGCTCTGCATCCGAAGCCCACTTGCTGGACACGTCCTCTTTCCAACAAGCGCTATGCAATGTGACGCCCACACTACGTCATCGCCTACCGTACAGTAGATATATAAAGGGCGCCGCGGAGTTCTGTCCAATCTGCGCCCCTTGTCCTCTTACCACCATGTTGCGTTTCCATGGTCTACATGGTCCCCCTCCAGCGCCTCCAGACTCGCCCGTTCAATCTCCTCACAACCTACGTACGCGCAAGTAACGGGCGCTCGCGAATCCGTACTTCGGTTGAGAATATGTCGCCTCGTGCTCCTCCCAACTGGACGCAAATGCCGCTGGTTATATCCACGGATTGATCAGACCTTCTCTCTCTCTCATTCGAATGGAACCACCGCCAAGATCCCGCTGTACACCGTTTGCGTCAGCTTGTGGCTTCATCAATACGACTGACTTGCCAATGACTTCTGAGCGCTGTTCCGGAGGCTCCGATGACTCGGCGCGGGGAACCGAGATCGGCGCGGAACCAACTGCAGTCGGCTCCGTCATCGTTCCTTGTCCTCCTACCGCTTCCATCTGCTTTGCACAATGCCAAAGCAAAAGTCCTCCGCGAGCTCGGCGACGCGGAAGAAACACGCTCGCAAGGCCGCCGGCGTCAACGGAGAGCCTCTACCTCCGACCAACGAGAAGAAAGCTAAGGGCAGCAAGAAGGACAAGCACGCGCCGAAGGTCAAGCAGTATATTCCGCCCACCAAGCCCGCGCCGCTGCGCCCAGATCCGCTCGATGTGGGAGGGCTCGCGGCGCGTATCGATCCGGATCTGCTCGTCGTCCTGCGTCGTCTGGGCAAGAAGGACGCGGTGACCAAGCGTCGCGCGTTAGAAGAGCTCACGCAGCTGGCGACGAGCAACCCGGACCGACTCGTCGAGGCGGCACCTGTATGGGTGTGTACGACGCCAACAGATATTTCATTGTAACTGATCTCTTGCGAGCAAGACTCACCACTTCCCGTCGCTGGCATTGCACCCTGCGCGTCGCGTGCGCGCTCTGACAGCAAGCACCCACGCCGCGCTGCTCCCAATTCTTCTCAACGAGAACGCCCCGATCGATATGGTGCCCCTTCTGGGACCGTGGTGCATGCTCGCGCACGACATGGACCGCGCAGTGGCAATGGCAGCGCGACCGACATGGGATGCTCACGGCATTACGCTCGTCGCACGTGGAGACTACGAACGCGAGACTCTGAACGAATTCGCGTCGCGCGCGGCGATGGATCCTGCTGCTCTCCACGCCGAGTTGAACCCTGCACCTCCTCCAGCGCCAACGCCAGCCAAACGCGGTCTCGCGTCAAGTTCTACTCCAGAACCCCGTGATAAGGCAGAAGGCGACGAAGAGGCAGCTACAGACCGAGCTGCGCGTCTGCGTGTAGGTGCGCTCGGCGCGTTGGGATGGCTCGTGAGCAACACGAGCGAGCGCCCGAGCGTGCTGCACGCGCCGGACCTGTGGACGAGTCTCAGCACGGAGAAGGGCGCGTTTGGACAAGATCAGCCTGGCGTGCGCAGGGCTGCGTGGAGCCTCGTTGGTCTGCTGGCGCCGCGTGGCTTGGAAGGCGACGAACTCGCTGCGGTGGCGTCGGCCGTACTTCGGAGTGCGTGGGTCGAGCCCGACGCCGTCGTCCGCGCCGCGATGTGGGAGCCGTTGCTCGTATTCTTGACAAGTGCGATTCCAGCTTTTCTTGTCCTGAGGTAGTTCTGACCTTTTCGCAGAGTATCCCACAGCCTGGCACCTCGAACGTCAACAAGAACACGAGCATGACGAAGACTCGGACAGCGATGCAGAAGACCACGAGCATCACGATGCCTCCACAACGCAAGAGTCGCGTGCCTACGCCGAATTCCTGCAGTTTCTCGCGCTTGGCTGTGGCGGCTCACCCGCGCGAGGATTCCCCACCGTCCTTGTCATCCTCAGCACCGTACCGCCCGACATCATACGCAATGGGGAGTCATTCTTCACCGCGCTCTGGGGCGCCGTAGATGGCCGCGCGCTCGCCACGCCGGACGCAAGTCGCGCGTTCCTGTCTGCGTTCGTCGAATGTGTGTTGTTCTTCGCTAGTCGCAAGTACGGTGGCGATCCTCCAGCGCAGCTTGCGAGGGCGTGGGAGGCTATGTTGAAGAAGGAATTGCGCAACGTCTCCGCTGTGCCGCTCACCGAGGCGCTGGGGAAATTGGGCAGGATGGATTCTGGTATGTCAACATTCTTTGTGTTCGACGTCTCAGGCTGAAATATTTGCAGCGGCCTTTGAGACTGCCTGGAATTCTATCGCGCGAATAACGGAGGAAGAACTGGGATCAGACGATGTTGACCGTGTACATGTCTTGTCATTACTCAAGGATTTGCGGGCACGCCCAGAGCTTGGCGCCTTGCTCGCTGGATTCGCCACCACCGCTATTAGGACCCGCAAAGACATCATCCTCGAAGGGTTGCTGGAAGCGTTCGGCGAGGAACTCATGGCCAATGACGCAGTTCGCTCTGTATGTATCCTAGATTTCGACATTCCCACCTCTCTAACGTCTGCTTGTAGGACCTCAATGGGCTTGTCGCTCAGGCAGAACCCCCACCTTCCATCGGCCTGCTCCTCGCGTACCTCGCGCGTCACCTGGACGAGAAGCTCTGGAATACGATTCTGTCGCGGGCGGACACATCTACTCTTCCACAGCTTTTGGCATTCCAAGCGGCGCATCCAGCTGTAAACTCCCTCCGTCCGCAAGGGACAGAACTCGACGCACTCTTTCAGTCTATGCTCGATGCAGTACTGAGTGGTACTTCGCCTCCCGATGTCACTGCCCAACTCCTCGCGAAGCCGGAGCCGTTCATCTCTCCTGCGGCGTTAGCAGCAGCCGAAGAGCGTATTGCGAGCTGCGTCAGCCTGACAACAGACGCTGTGCTCCGTGACCCCAGCGTGGATGTGACGCCTGCCCGTTCGGCTATTGCGCTGCTTCACGCGCGCGCGTGGAGCGGTGTGCGGCCGAAGGCCTTTGTTCTTGCGCGGTTGGTACCAAATTCCCTGCCCAATGTCGTTATAGCTCTCGATGGCGAGGAGGAGCGGGACGCAGTGCTGCACACTTTGCACGATCTGTTACTCGACACGTCCGTCCTCGCTACACCCGCACAGATCCTCGACACTGCACTTCGGACGACAGCTGGCTCGCAGAGAGTGATGAACTTGCTGTTCCCGCCGGCGAGCGAGCTGGAGCGTATGCGCGTCGAAGCTGCGCGTGTGCCGTACCCGCCTTCATACGCCGTCGTCGAGCCACTTGCCGCGTCGACTTCGGCGGCATCGTCTGTTTCGAAGAAGAGCGTCGACTCGCACGGCAAGACGGCTTATACGCGTGTATTGGAAGCTCTCGTGCCGTTCCTGTGCACAGAACGGTCTTTGGCGCGAGAGAATCCGTGGATCATTGCGCATGTCGCGCTCCTGCCTTCTACACCCGACGTGGACACACTCGCGGCCTACCTTCTCGCGCCACCGGACGACGGCTGGCACATCCGCGTAGCGGACGCGATCACGAAGCCTACTGGGAGTCTCAATGACGCTCTTGCGGACGTCCTCGTCCACATTGTGCGCAACTGCGCGACGCCGCGGGAGGCCGTAGGCCTCGGCAAGCTGTTGAAGCGGCTCTTGAACGGTGCGGAGGTCAATGACGCAGAGGCATGGATACGAGCCGCTCGGTCACTGGAGCGTTCAAGTGCGTTATTGTAGCTCTCGCCGGTCTAAGTTGTTGACCTCTTGCATTGCAGCGCCGGGAGCGTCCCACGCCATCCTGCGTACAATCTCTAGCACCGCGCTCGAGCCCCCACTCCTTGCACGTTACCGTACTGAGCTTGCAGCGACTCTCGCGGGTGTACCGCCGGCGAAATGCAACAGCGAGGGACTTCGCCTCCTTCGTGCGCTCAATGCCGCTGCGCCAGATGCGAGCGGCGACGCCGCGCTAGTTCCGCAACAGCGGGCCGTATTCCTCATGAAGACGATCGAGCGTTGGATTGAGGACGCGGACGAGATTGACGAGGAAGTCGAGAGCGGAATGACGGAGCTTCTCGTCAGCCTTGCACCGGTGCTGCAAAGCGTACCAGGCAAGCATTGGGAAACTGTTCTGGATCTCATCGAAAACGGGCTTGAGGTAAGTACCTAGCACACTTCCAACTCTGAATTTTCCAGTACTTATACACGTTACCCCGCAGAGTACGGACATGGGCGAAGAAGACGAGCTCTTGTCTCTTGCACGGACTCTGCGTCTACTCGCCAGCGTCATCGAACTCGCCGCATCTACAAAGATGCTCCGTCAGGAGTACTGGGCTCCGCGTGAGAAGAAGATAATGGCCCTGGTCTTGCGCCTCTTGGAGGCACAGGGCAACGGAGGTGCGTTTGCTGGTATGGAACCGTCACTTTGACTGACAACACCTGTGTAGAGAAGGACTCGGCAGCACGAGCAGCGTGCAAAGAGCTGCTGATCTCCCTGGCTGCTCACATACCGTCCGCGTCCTTGGATCCAGATACGCTGTCGAAGGTTTGTGGATTTTTCTGTCCTCTTCCCTCGTCTCATTTATACGCTTTCCGCAGACGGTGCACCTGCTTGCATCCAGCAACGCAGCGGTGCTTCAGGCGGCATACCCCTTCCTCCAGCAGGCCGCTGCAAAGCGGACTGAATACCTCGTCATCGAGTCGGCAGCTAGCACGCTCACCGTCGAGGCTACCGCAGCAGAAGACGGTGTGAGAACACCGGCGTTTGACGAACCTGCGGCTCCGAAGATCGAGTTGCCCGTTGAGTTGCTCGCTCTCGTGCAGTTGCAGCTCGAGGTTGAGCTCGATGATGGAGCGGACGGCGAACTTTTGTCGGTCAGTCCGATCCATCTTTAGTATGACACGCACTGACAGTCGGCCAAGACATGGCAGAGCATGCTGTTTGCATGGATGCTTATCTTCGACTGCTTTGTCGACGCGGTGAGTCCTTGAATGACGCTGCAACCTGTTTGATTTCTGATGTGCGGTCCCTCTAGTCTGCGAAAGTCAAGGCCGGCTTCGTAGAGCAGCTGCGCGACCTGGACCTCGTGGAATTGTATTTTGCACCCAACATCCTTGGTCTGCTTGGAGTAATGCACACTGGCGGCGGTGGATCCTCAGCACGAAAATCTTTCAAGTTGGACGTGTGGGCCATCGAGGAGTTCTTCCTCTCTTGTACGCGCACTATCTTTTCCCACCCCTTTCGCCTGTTCTAATCGCGTCCTCTCGCAGTGTATGACCCGAGGACAACGCTCTCCCCCCGTCTCTTGTCCGCTCACCTGTTCTTCCGCGCACTCGAGAGCACACCTACGCTTATTCGCGGCTGGTTCTTGAAGTCCAAAGATCGGCAACTGCACACGGCCGTGTCGGCCTACATTTCGTCGTACTTCTCTCCGCCCTTGATCGCCACCGCTCTACAACCACTTCGTGCTCTCCCCTCGGACTCGGAGCTGAAAGCCGATGGTTGGGCTCTCCGTCTAGGCGGCGGCGGAAGCGAGGCGCTACTCTCGTACACCGTGGACGAGCAGAGTCTCGAAGTCGCACTACGCCTTCCGCCGGAATGGCCGCTCAAGGGGGCGGAGGTGCGCGAGGTGCGGAAAGTGGGTGGGATCCCCGAGAATAGGTGGCGTGCGTGGACGTTCGGGCTTGCGCAGAACGCGGCTGGCGACGGCGGTGTGCTCGAAGGCCTGCGTAATTTCCGGAAGAACGTCGCGGGACACTTCGATGGCCAGGTCGAGTGTGCGATTTGCTACTGGTGCGTGTTCGTTTCGTCCCTGTTCGCAGTGGGTTGCGGTCCCGTCGCCTCGCCGCGGAGACGCACACAATTCTTCCCGACCCTGCGTGCTTCAGGGCAACGAGTTATGCTCGCCGTTCCCATGCCATACCGCGGTTGCGCCGTGGACCTGACCCTGCCTCTGCTTCTGTGCTCGGGCACGTGCGACTCGTCCAGCTTCCTGCCTTCCTCCTCTTGCGACTAAGGTCTCACACTTCTCCGCGCAGCATAATCTCCGTGACAGACCAGTCGCTTCCTACGAAGCCGTGCAGGACGTGCAAGAACCGTTTCCACGCGAGTTGCCTATACAAGGTCCGTCCGTTCGTCCGCGTTCTATCTCCTTCACGCCGCTCACTGCCCGTGTGCAGTGGTTCAAGTCGAGCCACGCATCAACGTGCCCGCTTTGTCGCTCAGACATCCTGTAGACGGCCTTCCCACACTTATCAGATTCATTGCCTCCTCTACACCTCCATGCATCACCCCTTGGGTACATCGCTGATATTTGGGCTGGCGGGGCCTATCGCGATCCTCAGGGGCTCGTGCCCCTGGGCGCTCAGGTGGCGTCGGTAAGCGCGAGAGGGCGGACGCCGCAGTCAGTACCACTAAGCTTAGTTCGGCCACCGCACGACTGCAACGTGCGCCCGGTCGTACGATGCGACAAGACAATGCTCGACGTGCGCAGGACAAAATGCAGCACAAAGTTCAATAGTTGCGAGTGTGCTGCGAAGACCTCAAAACTGATTTGAAGTGCGGATTCCCGTGGTTGCTGGCACCAGACTTGGCCTCAGCGTGAGCCTACATAGGCGCACAGACAGGACAACAGCGATAAAAAATTGCATGTAATACACAGCAGCAGCAACCACCGAATGGCGGCACCGAGACAGGACTGGGAGGGAGGGAGAGCGATTGTGTGTGGGATGCGGGTGATGTTGCGAGGTACAAAACAGGGACAAGAAACGACCAGAGCCCAGGTAGATGACAAACGACAAGCAAGCAAGCGACAATGAAGCGAGCGTGGCCGGCACGCACAAGGCAGACAGCGCGGACCGGCGCGGGACACGGATTTCCTCGATTGGAGGATGCCCGGGTAGGTGAGCATGACCATAGACATGATGAGGGTGCGCATAGTGTGGGTGGTATGTGCGGTTGTGTCACTGTCAGTGCGCCTGCTGCTGTTGGCCGTTGAGGCTGCCGCCCCATTCCGATGGCAGGCCCTGGAAGCGTCACAACGCATGTCAATCTCAATTGCCGGGAAACGGAAGAAGCAGCGGGAAAGGACGTACGACAAACTTGCCAGAGTTCGGGTCGAACGTCGCGTGCTGGTGGTGGACGAAGTTTGTCGGGTCGCCCTGTCGCAGCGGGCTGCGAGCGTAGATGTCGTCCATCCAGTCGTAGACCTCGGTGTCCGACGAGAGGTTGATGCAGAACCTGCGCGAGTTCTTGGTCTCGAGCAGGATGCAGTACGGCTTGGACACGTTATCGAGGCGCTCGACTTTCGCAATGTCGTTTAAGTCGACCAGGCCGCGTGCAGCGCCGGACTGGATAGGCGTCAGCAACACACAACAAGGCGCAAGAAAATTCTGTGGACTCGCCTCTGATTTTCTAATTGCCAGAGTCTTGTCGCCGAGAACGATGAAGCGCCGGGGCCAGGTCAAGAAAGCGAGCAGGCCGTTGCGCTTGACGGTGGCCCAGCCCGTTCGTATTACGTTGGACTCGCTGCTAGACATCGCACAAGCCAAGTCCAAGAGGTGGGTGGGTGAAGTGAGATCGGGTCGGTTGAGGCAGAAAGAAGAAAGCGGCCGCGTCCGTTTCCGCTGAACTCCGCCTGCCCCGAGACCCGCACCGCCCGCTCCGAGCTCCGCACAGCCACAAAACCATCCGTCCCTTGTTGGTCGTCAGCACAACGAGGGCCAACAACCACTGGCAACTCCTCAGCTGCAACCACTCCAGGTCTCAGCAATGCAGAGGCCGGTGCCGCGGTCAGTTCATCATATCAGGCGCTGACGCCGCGATCAACACCGCGCGCGGCGGGAAAGATGGCAAAGCTTCTAGGAGCTCGTCGCCCATGTGCATGAGGGACTCTCCGTCCTCCGGTGATCTCATCATCGTCAGCGTTGATCACGATCGGCTGCATTTCACGATGCAAGTCGTTGCGCGATGGGCGATCCCAACCACTTGATGCGTCTCAGCCCTGCAATGTGCAAGCTTTCCCTTAGGGCTCAGAGAGATGGTCCGCTCTGGAGTCTGCCAACGATTTTGGTACCAGGATCGGGCCCGTGATGCAGTTTCATCTCTAACTTCAAGCTTTAGCCACCTAATTCACTGCGGGTGCTCGAACCTTCTATGACCACCAAACATTCCAGAGTAAAGCCGGGCAGAACGAGAAGGCCGATCATGGGCAGATTTGGGTAAGTACTGTATAAATCATTCGAGTAACAGCGGACGCGACAGGAGAACAACGACCAGCGCCTTCTCACGGACTCCTTGCTCCTGATTCTCGACACGCAGCCAGCCTACTCGAATGAGCAGGAGCTCGTGACTATCGGCGGGACAGGAGCACCAGAACTACTTGTAGAAGTTCCAGCTGTATCAGCCTCGGACGACTCGGTTGGAGCAGCGGGAGGAGCAGGAGACTCTGGCTTAACAGACGTCGACGGTTCGGCTGCGGGAGCAGAAAGAGGTGCCTCAGTCGAAGGCTCTGCGGTGGTCCTGGAATCTGTAGTCTGCGTCGCCGACGCAGCCGATGGCGTTGTAGTTGACGTATCGGAGTCCGATGTGCTTGAAACCCCCTGCGTCGAAGATGTAGACGAGGGAAGAGTCCCCGAAGGCTGCGCCGCGGCTTGGCGGACGTTTGAGAACCTGGAGCCGGGGTAGTAGAGGTGGTTAGGACTGTCGTCCAGTTGACCGCTTTTCCGGAACGCGTCCGCCGAGTTCCAGACAAGCGATTTATCGCCCTCTTGGTCCCCTGAGAGTTCTGCGTAGTGATCATGCCAGTCAGTTCGCGTGAATTGAAGCATATCTAAAAGCCCTGCAGTCGAGGTCACGCACCCCAGAACATGGCACCCGCGAGATTTTTGCGTATGATGTAGTCAGCTTTCAGGCGTGTAACCTCCGGCACGTCATACGATAAAAATTTGCCCGAGCTATCATTGAAGAAGTACGCCCCGCCTGCCTCGCCGTCGTTGATGAGGATGTGCAGGTCGGGTCCGGATGTCGACAGGTTTGCGTTATACGGAACAGTGCCCCCATCATCAAGGATCGTCTTGTTATCGAACTCTGCAAAAAGAACGTGCGCGCCTCGCAAATAAAAGACCTCGCCCAGAGCGGCCATGTCTTGTGCAGTGGCGGCGTTGTACGAGCAGGTTTCGGGGAGTTCGAGACCCCCACGTCAAGCATCCGGCGATTAGCCAGAAGCGCCGGTGCTGTGAGGACAGGTGAAAGACTCAAGCTCGATGCTAGACAGTGCGGTTGGGACTTAAAGCTTGGGCATTGGTACATGGAGCGGATCAAGTTGCGCAGTTTGCTAAACTCCGCGGCGTCCGCGCAGGAATCCCACATTGGCCACTACACTCAAACCACTGATGAAGGAACAGAGTAGTCAGAAGAAGCTATGGATACAATTGTAGAGGCAAACAAATCAATATGCGTTTATATACCGCACATCCAACGAAGTGCGACGTCGATCGAGTCTCAAGGGAAAGCTCCTCCCTTCGCTTGCCTGATCCAGTCAGCATTCGCATTTGGCCATTGCCACGACATGATCCCTCCATTCCACCCTTTGCCCACGGCGTCCTTCACGCAAGTTCCGAGCTTGTCAGGCGCGATGAATCCGTTAGAAGCGTCGTTTGCGATTCCTGGCTTCCCAACGACTATCAAGGTCGTCGGCATCAGCGATCATTGCGACATATAGCGTGAACCTCGCGCACCGATCTTGTTAAGGGGAACACCGTGGTCCGTGTGGGCGATCTCGAACACGCTGGTTCCGGGGTTCTTGGTCGAGTTGTTGAAGAGTGATGTACAATCCTCGTAGTCGTGTCCCTGGTTGTAGAACTGGATGTTGTAGAAGTCGATGTCGTCGCCAACTTGGTTGTGAACCTCGCGATAACCGCCACGGTATTGGTCTGTAGTCGTGAACCATGGCGCGACGGGCGCATGGGAGATGATGTATGGCGAAGGAAGCTCTTGACGAAGCTGGCGTGTGTACTTGACTAGCCAGTCGATTGCATCAGTGGGGTTGTTGTCGAAGACCTGGAACGAGGTTGATGCCAGTGAGAGACGCCTATACACCTCAGAAGACTTACGTCAAATTCCTCGTAGTCGACGTCGACACCGTCGAAATCGACTAGCATAACGTCAGTATAGCAACAGTCAGTACTAGTAAAATCCGGGGGGTCAACGTACATTTCTTAACGAATTGAGCTGTCTTGGTCGCGAGCTCGACCGGAGGGATTTTATCCTTGACTGGTACCCAACCGTTAGCGCCAAAAATGGATATGACCAGACTTATCCCCTTGTCGCGGTACGCCTTCTTCCTCGCTGTGCGCTCTTCGGGGGTGAGCGCTGTCCAGTGTTCTGCTGCGTCGACCGCATCTTTGCTCCGATCGACTTCTGATCCGAAGAGGAAGGCGAGGTTCCTGCGCAAACGTACCTTCAGATTAAAGATTAAAGCCGTCCACACAAGATACGCACAAGACGTTCCAACCCGTTAAGTCGTCGGCAGTCGGAATATCCCACAGGTCTACTGGGAGGGAGTAAGCTGATGACGGTAAGACCCTACGAGTGCTCGTACAGTACACCACGAATCGGGGTTGCACGTTCCCAGTGGTTGGAGGAGCTACGTCCACGGGCGGCGTCACACCACCATGTGTGGTCGTACTGTTGTCTGACACGCATCTGCGTGTCGGTCGAGCGCCAGCGCCCAAGATAAGGAGTGAAGAAAGGAGAGTGAGGAAGAGCATTATGACCAGTCACAGAAAGGTGGTATGAGGAGAAGGAGCAGGAGGAGTGGCGAGGTTCTTATGGAGGCGCGAAGAAGAACAAGGATCCAATCTGCGCAAACAGGTCGCATTGGCGCTCGTCTCGCGTCTTGTGCGAGGTTGTCTTCTGGGCCGGCAGGACCGAAGGCAGAGCATAGGCGCCTGCGTCAGAGGTCGTGGCCGTAGATCACGGAGCATTGACTCGGAGCAGGTCACGGTGGCTCTGAACTTCCAGCGCGTGCGGTATAAGTCGCCAAACACACTTGCTGAACACAAACTGGAAATGCCTAAAGGTGAGAAAAGATGGAATTCTGGCAACGCATCAGCGCCTGGCCGCGATCTGCTTCGTCAAGTTGTCGATGTACATCTGGAGCGTCTGGTTTCCCGACGTCAGTTTCTCGATGTCTTTCTCCGACGTCTCGATCTTAGAAAGGATCACTATACCAAAGTCAGATCTAAAATACCAGGGCGCAACGTCCAGGGATTCAGACGCACCACGAAGGTCGTTCTGAGCTGCAGCGATCTCCCTTCGACGCGTCAACCGTCATTGATACCATACAGATGCTACAGAAAGCTTACTTTATAACTTTCTCCTTCTCTATGGCTTCGGCAATAACGTCGCGAGGCGGCGGCGGGTCAGCTATGGCTGCCCATCCTGCGTTGGGGTCAAAGTCCTGAGCGAAAGACATACGGCTAAACCCGGGCGCTTGCGAGTTGCGACAGCTTTGTCTTCGACTTTCACCTTCAGCACCGCACCCATACGCATACTTACATCTCAAGCTACAGGAAAATTGGGGCACTCGCCCCTGCGGCTGGCGGATTTGATTAGCAGCCTTTTCCGTTAGCGTGTTACGCTGTTCATAGCAGGCAGGCGGCCTTCATGTTCCCGTCGTAGAACTTTATGCAGTGATCGCAAGTCCTACATACGCGACCTGTATGCAGCGGGACGCGACGCACATCTCAAGCGCAGCATCTGAAATTCCCAATATATTCAGTGTGGCATTTGGCCGTCGGTCTAACGCCGACCGTAGTGCTTACGACGACTCGCGTTGCCCTATACTCACTTCAAAATAGAAGATTCAATATTGTCTCACGCTCTACCGTCAATCATTCGGTTGTCGCACGTGGTCGTACGGGGATGTGTCGCAACGCCGGCCTCCTATCGAGGATATTGGAATCGCAGTCATAACCTCAGCTCTAGCATCTTAACGGGCTCATACATTTCAAGCTGAGAGTCCCTCGACCTTGGCGCTTGTATGGCGCTCGTACGCCTGTCTTGAGAGTGTGGCCGGGCAGTTGTTTGTGGGCCTGCGGGTCACAGGGCCGGGAGCGCGTCAAAGAAGCAGCACAGAGTCCGGGTGGGGCTTCTATCTGCTGTCGTTGTGATAGAGGCACGCGTGCGAACCGCGCCGTATATATAACCCCGCGTCGAGCGTCTGACTTCGCCTGCGCGCTCGCCCTCCATCCATCCATATAGCCAGGTCCCGGCCATGTCGCACCAAGCGCCGATAGAGACGAGTTTCCACCCACCGGCCGCGACCAATGTCGCGCAGGTCGACGAGAGCGACAAGAAGAGCGACTCGCAGGACGCTGTGATCGCGGCCGAGGACGCCACCGCGCTCGTGAGCGTCGACCACGACGGTCCGGTGCGTTTTGGATTAGCTTTCGTCGATCCCGCAGTCTTTACTGATTGTGCCGGGTTGTTTACAAAGATTGTCACTCGGCGTGAACTCTGGTGAGCACCTCTGAGTGCGGAACGAGCAATGACTGACGCAAGAACGCAGGGCATAGTGAGTGGTGTAGAGTTTATCGCGACTTTCGCTGATCGCCCTGAAGCTACCTTTACTACAACGGAAAGTACGTGTCGTCTCTACCGCATACGCTCCCACCGGTCTCATGGACGCGTCTAGCAATGGTGTCGGTCCTCTAGGCTACAGTCAGACGCTCTTCCAGTCCCTAGCTTTTTCGGCGGGATGGGACCCAGTCAAGGGACCCGGTTCTTCGTGTCTTGCGGACGATGCGTCTGGGCAGTGTGTACTCCCTTGGGCAGGCGGCACGAAGCAAGTCAGCTCCATCGTCCTTATCGCAAACGGCTTGTCTTTCATGGTGCGTCCTAACGATCCTCCTCCAAATGTCGCATTGCTAAAGCAGATCGCCTCAGTTCATGACGCTTATCTTCACCACCGTTGGCTCTGCAGCCGACTACGGCTCCTTCGGACGCTGGCTTCTGCTGGTCGTGACGCTCATCTGCTGGGCTGCTCAATTTGCCAGTGTGGCACTTGTCGGTACGTTCACTCAGAACGCCTCACGAAATTATGCTAACCTTCGACGCAGGTCCGGAGCGCTGGCCCGTGGCTATGGCACTTTTCATGTTGGGCTTTATCACGTACGGAGCCACGCTCGTATTCTACGCTGCTCTGTTCCCTCGCCTCGCGCGCAACACCCCACACTCCCGCGAGTTACGGCGCAAGCTCGAGAACGGAGAGATTACGCCTGAGAAGTTCGAGACGGAGGAGAGTCTGGAGAAGAACCGCATTAGCAACATATCGACGGTGCGTTTTAGTAGCGCGTTTTGGTTATTTGGCCGTTCATCGTGATGAATTGTAGGCGCATAGCAACATCGGGTACCTCTTTGTATTGCTCTTAGATCTCAGGTACGCAAATGAGCACGCGTCGCGAAGTAAAGGGCTAACGCAGTTGACAGCATCTTGCTCCCGCTTATGGGCAACCCGCGCGTCAACAACTACACTATCGTCCTGTATGCCGCTCTCATCTTTCGCTGCCCGGCGACTAACCCGAAAGCGCAGGACCAACGCGTACTGGGTCATAACTGGTATCTGGTGGTGTACGTTTCGAGACTTGGACTATTCGATATTCGAAACTGAGGAAGCTTCACTTCTCAGTTATCTTCCAACAGCCTCGTCCCGGACCACCGCTGCCAAAGGGTGAACACTACTTCACCATCGGATGGAAGCAGATCTGGAGCGCGTGTCGCCAGTACAAGCAGCTTCCCTACACGTTCGTGTACCTGTTTTCCTTCTTCCTGCTCGCGGACGTAAGATATCTGTCGATTGCGAACTCGCGGTCTTCGTTGACCATGGCTTATGCAGGGTCTCAACACGACGGGAACCCTCGTCAGCATCAGTATGTGCGACGGCTGCTCTTTGTACACGGTCTCTAACCCTATGCCCGACAGTTCAGAACGAGAAAGTCCACTTCTCGTTCCTGACCAACACGTACTACGGAATCGCTCAAGCCGTGACCAGCACGCTCAGGTATGTCATAGCTAGTTTTGCTTTCTCTCTTTACTGAGAAGTGATCGCAGCACGTACGGGTTCTGGCTCATCCAGAAGCATTTCAAAATCAACACTAAAGCCATGGTGCGTGTGTGCACGACGCGTCTGCGAAGCGTCGAGCTGACGAGTGTCCCAGTTCGTGGTGACGAACATCGCGACTGTCCTCATTCCCTTATGGTAAACTTGCTCGTTACGACTTGGTACGGCGTCTCATGACTTTAGGGGAATGCTTGGGCTCTGGACAACTAAAATAGGTTTTCACCATACTTGGGAGTTCTGGTAGGGTGGTCACATCGTTGTACGCGCGCGCGCTCAGGATGGTGTTCGTAGGCTCTACAACGTCTTCTTCGGCATCTTCCAGGCGCCTTACTACTCCTTCAGTCAGAGTACGTTGACCTGACATCGAGAATCTGAACGCGCGACTGACTGTGACGTAGCGATGATGGCTGAGCTGACGCCTCCCGGCTTTGACAACATGGTTCGTCGCTATCACCGCACCGAAAACCCCCCGTGACTCATGCTCTGCGTGCTTCTAGTTCTTCGGTCTCTTTGGTCTCAGTAACCGCGCATCGTCGATGATCGGACCCAACGTCATCCAAGCTATCATCGACGACACCGGCAACAACTGGATGGGTTTCCGTACGTGGCCTTTTCATCCCATTTCACCCGTACCTGACAACTCTTCCATGTAGCATTCCTCTTCGCACTGTGCGCCGCGGCATCGCTTGTGATTTGGTTCGGCGTGGATGTGCAGAAAGGTCGCCGCGACGCCGTTGCATTCGCGTTGGCACGACGCCCTACCGCTTCGAGCATCGAAGCTCGCAAACACGAGAATGACCTGGATCGTGAGAGTGAGGGTGGGCATTTGAAGGTGGCGTGAGCTGGGACGACCGTCTTGATGTATATGACGAAAGTAATGGCAGTTGTGGTTTCAAGTTAATTCTTGAGCATCTAGTACTGCTATCTATTTACGAGCCCGAGCCTGAGACTTAGGTTCGGAGCGTTCCCAAGCGTTTTGCGCGCAGCGTCCTCGCAGAGAGCAGAAGTGCGGCGCAGATGAGGAACATAGTCTAGTGAGTGGAATTCAGTATCGTGGTGTAAGACGTCGTAAGCGTGGGCGTACGGCACTGAAGACGTTTGCTTTCCACCACTCGTACTGAGGCCCGAGGAGAGCTCCGGAGATGGGAGAGCTGCAGAGACTGCCGAGTCCCACGAACAAGTAACCAATTCCCGTGCGGGCTCTGTCGGTTCTGTCAGCCGGAGACGCAGTAGTGTGAGAGCCGGTTGTACCCAAGATCGTACACCTCGCCATTCAAGGTCAGAAGTGGTACCAAGAGCGCAAAAACTGTATGTGAAGTGTGAGCACAGGGAAAGAGACAGACCGTGGATCTGAGTTACATACCCGATCCAGAGAAGAAGCCGTAGAGTGCAGTCAATGCGATGACGGTCGCCGAGCCGTTGTACGATATTCCGTTCAGGCCAAAGACGATGACGGCGCAGGATATGGCGCTCAGCATCTGGACGTTCATGACGCCTATTCGATGCGCAAGTAGGTTTGGCAAGATACGGCCCGGGATGGCGCACGCGTTGAGGATGGCGATCTAGACACGTCGTGAGAGGTCGTGAGATCATGATGGCTGTTGAGAGTTCCGCGGCCATTGCACCAAGTACGTACCAACTTGAACGCGACGTTCGTAGGCACGTTGTGTTTCACCGCGTCCAATTGAATGTAAAATGCTAGCGGGGAAATGAGCCGTGCGTTCTGGAAGAGGAAGTGATGACGCGTACTTGGATAGAACGTCGCGAGGCACATGAAGAACGCACTGCGATCAATGAGCATAATGGAACTCAGACAGAGGGAGAGATCGCCTTACGCGAATATCGACAGAAGGAACTCTTTGTCGCGCGTATAAGTCGAGACCTTTACAGATTGTCCAGCTTTTGTGCGACGGAAATGAGGGCGCATGAGGCAGATTCCAGAGGCACCGATTATGCCGAGCATAGCTGCTATTATTCGAACGCTCGTGGCAAATCCGAGTGGACCGTGCAGCAGACTATTGGCGAGGATGGGGATGACGAGTCCGCCGACGCTGGAGCCTGTCGCAGCGATGCCCATGGCTAGGGGACGTCTCTCACTGAAGTAATGGCCGACGATGGACGCAGAGGGTAAGAGCGTTATACCGAGGCCGAGTCCGCAGCCAATGCCGTGCGTCAGGAAAACCTTAGAGAGTTCAGTATCCGCCGAGGCGGATATTGCGGTGTTCCGTACCTGATAGAAGTGTTGCGGTTGCGCGAGGGATAGCATGAACAGGGAGAAGATGTACAAGAACGAGCCGAATATGAGGAGGTGACTACGATGCCATGAGAGTGGTTCCCTGATATGAGGAAACGTACTAAAAGTAGCCTCTATCGAAGGGCTTTGCCACAGCGAGTCCCATCGAGAATATGAGGAAGGTCTGAACACTTCCAATCCAGCCTATGGTAGACAGCGGGGTAGTCTTCAAATACTCCCGCGCATAGAAATCTGCGGCGCACGTCGTTAGCAGTAATATTAATACTGTTGGAACCGAACCTGCGAACCTTCGAAGACAGCGAATGAGCTGGTGGACCCGTACGAGGCAAAGAGCTGCAGCCAGCTAGAGCAAGAAGCGCGCAAATGAGAACTGGTCCACGATCGTCAGGCTTAGGTCCACTCACGATCCTGCGACAGTCGTCCAAGCCCGCAGACCACCTTCAGGGTAGGCGTGCGGCTCGGTATCGACAGCTGCAGACTCTACTGACTCGTCATTGGACTTTTCCTGATCCATCTGGGTGACTGAAAAGCAACCGGAGAGTCGTGGGGATACTAGTCATCCTACCTTTCCATGGAACCGGTTTTTAACAGGCGGAGCGGAGGGGCGAAGGGAGCAGTGCGGCACGCCGTGCCGTCCTAAGAGAACCTTGCACGCCATGCCATGGAGTACACAGGTTCCCAGATAGGCGCGAGGTCTGCCAAACGAGGTTCAAGTACCTCACTTCGACGTGGGCGAATCCTGGTTCTTGACACGTAACACGCGTTTACTGTACGTCTGAGGCGAGCTGACCTGGGAACCCGGAAGCGTCGCGCGTATAGTAGCATTGTACCGGACACCTCGAGAGTCAGGCAGCAGTCAACTATTCTTCAACCATTACGACCAGGCCAATGCAGGCCCGAGGAGACTTGAAGAAAGCCAGGTCTGACCAAGTATGGCCGATATCTGTAGGGCAAAACATGTATGCCTGAGCAGTTACGAGCAGTAGGGGCACGTGAAGCGCGATGCGCGACTTAGGCTGCGGGTCATGAAGGGAGAAGGCGGTCAAGAGGGTGGGCGGAGTTCGGACTTGTGCACGCTGCTTGTCCTCTGACCATCACTATGTCCTAACCATGCGTCTCAAATATTAAGATCCCCGCATTACGCGTGTTGGACTCACAGGGCTAACCTCAGAATTCTTTAAGTCGAGGTTTACACCATACTCCTACCCAGTGGTTATACCTCCGCT
This sequence comes from Exidia glandulosa HHB12029, assembly GCA_001632375.1. Classification (NCBI taxonomy): domain Eukaryota; kingdom Fungi; phylum Basidiomycota; class Agaricomycetes; order Auriculariales; family Exidiaceae; genus Exidia; species Exidia glandulosa. Next base: position 69,884 of record KV426089.1, on the reverse strand, counting down.
CCGGTGTTTGTCGATGTGTACACATGAGCCCCCGGCTTCGATATTAACCACTGGCATCAATTGTTAGGCGCCCGGCGATTAGCCATCTGCAGCCAGCCGCCGCGGAGGTTTCCTACAACCGCGGCCCTAACGGATGCATTCGGCTGCAGTAACAATTGATGCCAGTGGTTTAAGCCGAAGGCCGTGGTTCCAAGTGTACACATGTACAAACACGGCGTCGGCGTAACCGCTGGGTAGGAGTATGGGTTTACACGTGTGCGTCGGCTCCGCACCCAATCTTCGGATATGTCGTATGTACGTCCAGCAGCATATCCCTCTGCGGTTTCTAGTCTTACAGCGTTTATCACTTCTGTCTGCCCTCTATGTCCATCGCCATTCACCTGCCAGACCGCACGTCCAGTCGAACCTGCATTTGTCATACAAGTCCACATCCGAACCAATTCCCACACGTCAATGCATTAACCTACCCCTTACCTATTCATTCTTGCCGTACCACCTCCCTACACTTCAACGTTGACCCTGCGTGATTGCATTCTTGGGCTACTTCAAATTGAACAACACCGGACTACATACATGATCACGTTTTGGTTCTGCGCCGCTGCACGTAATCACTGGCCGACTCGTTCCGACTCGACCCGGCTTCTTACGGCGAAACGGAATTCTCATTGGGTGCATGAAGCTTGAAGTCCCAAACACAACGGTATATAAACAACATCTATAGGTTCAGAGCGGTTTATATCGCCAAAACTCCGCGGGATCGTGTCCACCAAAATCTTCGCGCTTTACAGTTGCCACCCACGCGTCGCGCAACGCGTTGTTGGCCTGAACTGCGCGATCGTAACTATCATCATCCGGAACCCAACCTTTCACAACGCCAACCTCGGCGTCTAGGTCTCGCCGTGACCCCTGCACATCCACCCATGCGTCGTCGTCCTCCTTCTGCTGCGCGATTTCGTCGGGGGAGAATGTCAGCGGACATGGAATATCGGGACCCCCGATGTTTTCCCAATCCTCAAACACGCGAATGAGTCGTCGCTTCAGTGGGACGTATCCGACTCGCCAGCAAGATGCAGCCAAGGCCGGCATATCCTGAGCAAATGTACGGTTCTCGCCGAACGTCAGGGCGGATGCCCAGACGACATCGACGCCGGTCTCGAAATACAAGGCGTGATAGGCTTTGATGAGATAGTCTCGTTCTTTGCGGAACTCGTCCCAATCTTGTCCGGGGGCGGGAACCGCGTCGCTGATGAAGACCGGTATCTGAGCCTGCATGTACAGTGGCAGAATCGCAGTGTGCTGCCAGTCGATGACGCCGGAGATCTCAATCTCCCCGCGGTCGAGCGCCTCGCGGGATAGGAGGATGTTGGTCCAGTTCGAATCACGGAGGGCCATCGCTGGCTCCAAGAGGCGTGGGTCCTTCGGGATGAAGTAGTCCGCGATGCTGTCGTACTGGTCGAGGAGTCGTAGATGCGCGTCGGGCTGCTGCAGGTGCAAGGGCAAGTCGAAAGGGGTCACAAATTTCTTGGGCACAGCGTACAGTCGGACCTGTCCTAACCCATACTTGTCAAACCCCATAACCTGCTCTACCCCATAGCCTTTGACCTCTGACCGGCTCGGTTCATATGTAAAACCCATGATCCTATAGAAACCCATAAGCCATGGCCTTCAGGAGTGAATTTTATAAGGACCCATGGGGTTTGAAGGTCGGTGACAGGTAAGACTACCAACTTCTCAGCACCCGAACAGCGGTTTCTGTGCTCCCTGATTCCTATGAGATACTTTAAAGGACAGTAATGAGGACTTTAGGTAGTCCTATACATGGTATGGACTATTTTGTTGTAGTCAAGTATACGGCACGAGTCTCCATGCGTGGATAAGCGCCGGCTGAAGAATAAGCGCCCACTCTCGTACCCCATACCCTGTAGTATCCCATAGCTATGAGCCTTGACGGACCCCTATGGGTTATGACAGGTCCGACTGTATTGCTTAATCCAGGCGCGTTCACGTGCTGAAAGTGAGCGAAGGAACGACGGGTTGTCGGCCCCTACGCACGGTCAGTACAGTTGGCCGCAGTACACGAATGAGTAACGCACAGCTACCACGATCGAAGTCCAACGTGTCATAATCGTCCTCTTTCTCCCAGAACAATGACTGCACGCAAGGGCCGATGACAAACTCGTCGTCCTTTACCCCGTCCACGAAGATGTCGCGAGCGTCCGCCGATGGCAAGTCTTTACGATAGTACAGACTGCCGTAGACGCCTCCGCTCATCCGCAACGCCTTGATCACGACGGACTCGAATTTGATCCACTTGTCCACGAGACTGATCTTCTGATGCATGGTGAGGTCGTCCCAGACATCGCGAAGTATGACGCCGTCCACAAGATCCATGATGATATACTCCGCTCCGACGGGAGTGTCCGCAGCCCGCGACGACGAAGAGAGGACACGGGGCACTTGAGGGAGCTTCAGCCTGTTGCGCAAAAAGTCCATCGTGGCCACTTCGCTGGCGGTGACGATGTGCGCTGGGCCAGCCATTGGCGTGGGTATACGCGCAATGACATCGCGCGCGTTCCGAAGCTTGACGCGGAACACCTTGTTGCAGCGCCCTTCGTCCAACTTCTGCATGTCCTCGACACGGTCTGCACCAGTGCAGGCCAAGACGCGGCTTTTCAGCGCGTCTACGTCGAATCGTCGATAACGCAGGGCTAGTTGCCTCTCTTCATCGTGTATCCAGCGGCCAGATGTATGGCGAAAGAAGTGTTCGTAGGAGGAGGCCCTGATGCTGGAATAACGCGCTCCCATGCGTGTTCGCGCAAGAACGCGACTAAACACAAAAAACGCGTCGCGCTGAAAATATATATCACTCCAACTTTGAGCAGGTCGATGGGGAATACGGTGTGCGATCGGTGAAGTAGGGTGCGTGAGAGGAGGGCGAAGTCAAGAGAGTGAGCGGAGTTAGGAGTGGCGCGCGGTCAGTGTCCTCCTACCATCACCATCTTCCAACCACGCGTCGCGAACCGTAATCTCACCGTGTACTACGCGTATAAAGTGAACCAGCTAGTTTGGGCTGACTCTAGTATTCTCTGCGTCTAGTTTGACACGCGGTGCGTCCTTCGTAGTACTCCTTCCGGAGTCCCTTGTCTTCGCCCGCATCCATCCTTCACACGTTCGTAGTCGACAAACGGTATGCACTAACAGCAACGACGACGGGAAGCTGACTAAAATATAGGGCGTCGATTGAAGATGCGGGCGTTGTCCGCGTACGAGACGGCATCGTCGCTGAGCGGCCCGACTGGCGACGTGCACCCAGGTACTTTGCGGGTGGAGGCTTTGCATGAGTCATCCGGTATCTAGAAGTTTGAACAACACTTGCTCACGCGTATTGTCTGGTGGTCTCCATCCTCGTGACAGCAGCTCAGGACTTGTTACAGGCCGTACGCAACTATGCATCTTTGGCTTCGCTCTCACACCGCTGGCAAGCTCTGCGATTTGAGAATCATACTTACACAACCCTACATCTCACAGCACTACCTTGCACGCTCTGTAGGCTCTTTAGTCCCAGTTACTGATCGGCAGTGGCACGTTGTATCTTCTGCTTGCTGAATCGTAAATAGCCGTGAGAGACTGAGAGTGACCAAGCCTTCGCCGTCGACTCGAAGTCCACTTCAACATGAGGCACAGCTTGGCATGCCACTCACACATTTCCCGCAGTCCTTCACGTACATCATAATGAAGCTGGCTATGTATAACGAGGCTGTCCACTCGTCAGTGCTCCTAAGTTACGTCGCTCACGAGGCGCGGAGGTATACTTTGAAATAGATCCGAACACAAGCGGTTCAAAGAATGCAACACTTGTCGCATTCAGCAGGTACTCGTGCGCTCACACTCGTAGTCACTTACGCTGCAATCGGATGACGTACGGTGCCGTCATGGCTCGGGGCTCGTTGAAAAGAGAAAAAGAGGGAAGCGGAGTTTGGAACGCCCCGCGCTCCTTGTCCTCTTACCTCAACCATCGTCCAGCCACACACTTTCAACCTGATTTCGAGCGTGTAATACGCGTACTTTACACTTGCAGAGAGTTGGACGACTTTTCTAGGGTTCGTGGCCTGTCATTCCTTCGCCCTCCCCCAAAAACGCAGCGCGTTTTCATCTCGTTCTCTCTCCACCCAAGATCCTTGAGTCCTACTGTATCAAGTCTCTTATCTGGCTGTGCTTCGCATTGCTCGCGAGAGAAGTCGTGTTCTTGGAGACTTAGAACCTCGCGCGACAAGTGTCATACCAAGCACGCTCCCGTGTGTCGTAGTAATAGCTACGCCTGGTTCCTATACCGCGGAGCCTTTTGTTTTGAAACCATCCTGCCTCTCCCCCTTACGATGCGCGGCGTGGAGTACATGTGCCCGTATCCTGCGGTATTTCCATCTGCGTACACACCTATCTGAAAATTTGGCCATTTATGTACTCAAGCAGCTTCGTCTCCCCGCAGCAGCAGCTTCTGCGACTTGTTTTGTCCCACGAATGTCGCGAATCCATCTTTCGTCCGATGCTCCCCTGCTACGATTGCTCTCTAACACTTCGATCACAGTCTGTGTTGAATTTGCGAGCAGAACTCCAAGATTAGGCGCTTCGGGGCCTCCGCAACATCCAGTGTCCGCTATCGTCCTGATCTTTGACGTGAGTCTGTTTCCTGCTATCTCCTCTCTTTCCAACGCGTTCGGGGACACCTTGCACTGTTGGGATTGTGAGATCAGGAGACTGACTGTGTCACAGCGGCGCTCAACCTAGCCGACTTCGAGAGATTTCGACCTAGCAAGCTGAGAGTGTGTGCTACGATCATCCAGGCTGGATCGACTTGGTTGAACGCAGTCAGAAGGTCGAGAAATGTGCCGCATTCGTGAGAACAATTGCTGACTTCAAATTTCGTTTCCTAACTTGGACCCGCGGCCATTACGGTCATCCGACATCGACCTTCGATACCCACTCGCGCTTCTGTAGACGACCATGAACGGCTTTGGAGCACGCGTAGCGCCGAAGAAGGGTGCGTGATATATAGTCTAGGCGCGACACGTACCAACATCCGCGCCAGGCGAAAACTTCGAGCTGCGCGCCGACTTGAACAGCGAATACCGCGACAAACGCAAGGATGCGATCAAGCGCGTCATCGCCAACATGACCGTCGGCAAGGACGTCAGCGGCCTGTTCCCCGACGTGCTTAAGAACATGCAAACGGAAGACCTGGAGCAGAAGAAACTCGTATATCTCTATCTCATGAACTACGCCAAGACGCAACCAGAACTCGTCATTCTTGCGGTCAACACATTCGTTCGGGTAAGACGCACATGTCGTTGTAATCCGCGTGCTCATCGTTTCAGGACTCGGACGACCCGAATCCGCTCGTGCGCGCGCTGGCGATCCGCACCATGGGCTGCTTGCGCGCGGAAAAGATCATAGACTACCTGTGTGACCCGCTGCAAAAGTGCTTGCGCGACGAGAACCCGTACGTGCGCAAGACGGCCGCGCTCTGCGTCGCCAAGTTGTACGACCTCAAACCCGAACTCGTCATCGACAACGGTTTCCTCGAGTCGCTGCAGGAGATGGTGGCAGATCCAAACCCTATGGTGTGTACTCAGACCTTACTCATACTCGCACCAACGCTGTTCAGGTCGTCGCGAATGCCGTGACCGCGTTGACGGACATTCACGTCCAAGCCACCGCGCAGCCGTCCACGTCCTCCGACACCGACAAGGCGAATTTTGTCATCACCGCCGCCGTGCTGCAGCGGCTGCTCATCGCGCTGAACGAGTGCTCCGAGTGGGGCCGTGTCGCGATTCTGACCGCACTCGCCCGATACGAGGCCACGGACGAGAAGGAGAGCGAGCACATCTGCGAGCGCGTCGTGCCGCAGTTCCAGCACGCCAACGGCTCCGTCGTGCT
>KV426089.1:38951-53031 GCA_001632375.1 Exidia glandulosa HHB12029 | reverse complement strand
AAGCTGTACTTGCAGAAGCCCGACAGCGCGCAAGGCCTGGTGCAAACTGTGCTCAACACGGCGACGAAGGACTGTGACTCTCCAGATGTACGGGATCGTGCATATATCTATTGGCGACTGTTATCGACAGACCCTGGCGCTGCCAAGGTACGCACTCGCGCTCCGTGCGATGAATTTTTTCTGAAGGGACTTCTAGGCGGTCGTCCTCGCACACCGTCCACCGATCTCGCTGCCACAAACTACAGTCTCTCCCGCGCTCCTTGAAGAGCTTTTGGGCGAGATAGGCTCTCTGGCAAGCGTTTACCACAAGCCTGCCGAGACCTTTGTGGGTACAGGTCGTATAGGAACCGACTCCTTACAACGGAAAGCCAACGAGTACGTGCCATTCGTTCCTAGTAGGAGTCATCGATCTGACTGTGCACAGCGTCCAAGACTTGTCAACACAGAAGGCGCTGCAGACGGTCGTCGAGGGCCAGCGCTCCGAGAACCTCCTGGATTTCGACGACGAACCCAGCACGGAGGGCGCGCCGTCTGGTCTGGCCGCGACGGAGGCGCTCGGTGCACCTGTCATGAACAATATCCTCGCGTCGAGCAATCCGCTGGACGACCTCGTCTCCATCTTTGGCGGCGCGAACCTCGGAGCCGCGGCGCAGGCACCAGGCGCACCTGCACCTGGATTTGGCGCGTCCTCCTCCTTCGCGACAAGCAGCAGCGCCGGCGGCGGGCTCGCTGGCCTAGACTTTGGGTCACCGCCGCTGCCTGCGACCCCTGCAGCGCCGACCAAGTCGCCCGCGCCCGTGCAGCAGGCGGCTTCGGATGATCTGCTGGGCCTGTTCTGACCGCCGGCCGCTGCATGCTCTCTTGTTGTACATCCTGTGCTCTCCTCGTCCGCCCGGAATTGTTACTAAGTATACAAAGCTTCACGCTGGATGCTGTAGGCGTGTGCCTTACGTCGAAGTCATCGGCGAGCTGCTGTTCCCTCGCCGTCGCCGACTGTGACGCCGGCAGTGCTTCGGTGTTTTCGTTCGGTCTACATGAATGGCCGGCCACTTCAGACACTGTTGGCGGGGAGGCGCTGCTGCTGTTCTGTCCTCATGTGCGCCTCAAGGCCCGCGCGGTGCGGGAGCGCACTGCTCTTGGGTGTGTAAACCATGATCGACACGTCGTTCCACATTCGTCTGCACTGACTTCGTCGGCCTGGCCTTGCTTCACCTGATGTGGGGCATCATGCAGGCGGCCTTCCGTGAATGTGGGAAGCCGCAGTTGCGGGCGGAAGTGACATCCGCTAACCGTCTCCCCCTCACTAGTCTTCCCCTTCCATTCTTTCAAGCCAGCGGTATTGGCAACTTGCTGTTCCAAGGTCCGTTCAGACGAACAGTAGCAGTACGAAATGTCATTCTCGGCGTCGCCATTGGCTCCGCGTAGCCGTGACGGAGATGAAATTTGGTCTGCCTGTCAAGCGGCTAAACGCGCAATTCTTCCCGATGCCATTGTGACCGTTGCTGACTCGCCGTGATGCACGGAGGTGTACCTTGCCCTCTCCTCTGCTGCAAAGCTCGTGGCTGCGGGCACCGCAAACCGTCGTTGATCGTTCTCAGAGGTCATCTCGCCGCTATTGCGAATGTTCATCATTTGGGTTCTCCGGCACCGAGGATAGGAGCAGGGGTGCGTTGTGCATTCGCAACTCGTTCTTGCTACTACGGTCTTGGTGATACACGATCGACACCGCTCCGTCAGATTCGAAGGTTCATTTCTGTCGTTGAACCATCGCTCCCGCGTACCGAGTCATGGACTCAGCGCTGCGGCGCGAGCAGTCAGATTCAACTCGTTGCTGACGAAAGGATGGCTCGTCTCACCGTTTGATAAGGATGCGTCTCTACCGTGCTCGTCGCGATGTACCCGCGAGCCATGAGGACTTTGATCACCTCGCAGATCCAGTTATCGTCCGAGATGTTGGTTCTAGAAGTTCGATGTTGGTTCGCGCGAACGACGGCGTCGACGATGCTGATCAGCCTGTGCGCCGGAACCCACGGCAGTGTCTCTGCTTTATGCAGACTTTGCCGCGCTACTACGTCGAGGTGCATGCAGCTGTCGTGTATATATATTGAGACGTCCTGCACGCGAGTGCTGGCGTAGAGCACGTAAATGCTGCCTCCAGCGCGTGGAATGGGTTCGATGGCGGTAGTGAGAGCTGTGACGGTCTCGAAGAGCATTGGAACTGCTCTATGAGAAATTAGGGGCGACGGGTGTTCCCCAAATGGTCGTGCCAGTTGTGGCAATGTCGAGCTGGTGGCGGGTGTCCATTGCATCTGCATGGTCGAGTTACCTGTGAACGTGTCATTCGCTGTTCGAGAGCTCGTCTCGTTGGCAGACCTTTTGCACAGTCACAGCGAGAAAGTTGCAGTAGGAAGTGTGTGGTCTTTGCCTTTCTACTGTTTCTGGACAGAAAGCTGTGACTGGCGGCCCGATTGCTTGGCGCCTTCAACCGACACGCTCACGTCACCTCCCGGGAAACCAGCGTGCATGGCTGTACACTGTCATCCTCGTGGCTACCACGACTGCGGGGTGAGTCAAAGGCTGAGGATGTAGACCCTTTCGGCACCGTGGAACGATTACCTGCAACTTGAACAGGCTCTCAACTCGCGATCCCAAGCGTCTTCACAGCCTGCCGTTGGAGTCGAACCGAAAGCGCATTTTCCGCTGCCGAGATACGAAATTATTAGCACACAACCGAACACAAAGACCTCAGCGTTTGAGAGTGACTGCGACCGCAGGATCCGCAGAGTGCGATAAGGCGGGGACGCTGGGGTCGGACCAAGGAACAGAACAAACATCAGAAGACAGAAGAAGTAAGGAACACAATGGCTTCCAGGCTTCGAATGGAATCGGTCCGGTAGCGCCCAGGAACCGTCTGCGTCCGGAAGTCCGCGGAGAAAGCTTTGAAGCTGTAGCATCCGCACAAAAAGTCACTGAGCAACGGCGCTGTCTGACAGATATGAGGTCCGGAGCTCTGATCGAACGCACAGGCTGAAACATGCGTCTTTGCTTCCTTCGCGAAAGAACTTCACAGGCGCCGTAAGTAGTACTTGGCGAAACACCAGGATTGTCAGGACCTGCGCGCTGCGCGTATGTACGGCGGGAGACGAATGGAATCGAAACTGTGATCAGCCGTCATGATACTTCAGCCCTAGCGCATATGCAGCAAACCCGTAACGGTCCGCAGCGTCGCCAATGCTGCGAAGAAGACAGTTAGATTGGAGCCGTACCTGACCCGAGCGCAGGCTGCTCACATCTTATCCGTGGATTTCCCCGCGCCATGACCAGCCTTCTGCTCTATCCGTATGAGAAGCGGCTGCCTGTTATTTGCACGAGCATATTGCAGCTGAGCCGCGTGTTTGAAAGAATGCAGGGGAACGACGCGATCGTCATCTGTGTGATTTTGGTGAGGAGATGTCCCAAAAGGAAGGAAGAACGAACGGTCGGCCGTCATCAGCATGGTTGGAGGCAGCTCCTTCTCCGGCGGCACGTTGTGCAGCGGCGAGTAGGGGTAGATGTAGTCGAAGTCCTCCGGGTTCGATGGGTCACCGTAGTCGGCGGTCCACGCTTTCCCTGCGTATAATGTGAGACTAGAGAGCCGCCTCACATGCATTACTTGCCGACGGTAAATTTGTGGAACTTCAAGCCGTCCGATCAGCCGCGTGCGCGATGCAATGGAATGGACATACTTTGAGCATATCGAGCACACCGACTTCCGCGATGGCTGCGCCAAACGTGCCCTCTGGAGCAATGTTGACGCACGCGGCAACAAGCAATCCGCCGTTCGACCCGCCGTTGATTATGACCTTTCCTGGCGCTGCAAACTTGTTCTCTACCAAATATTGGCTCGGGGAACATGAGCTTCCATGAAACTATCAGTGAGGAGATATCTGTACCTCGCTGCGATGAAGTCATCGAAAACGTTCATCTGCAAGTATATTCAGTGCTGCGCGGTTCGCGAGAGTTGTGTACTTGCCTTCTTGTCCTTCATTCCCTGCTGATGCCACTCCTCGCCGAACTCGTTACCACCACGCAGGTTGACGGAAGCAATGACTACGAGATGCTTAGCGAGTGAAGGCAAACTGAGGTTTACACACCAGCGCGATAGCGTTTAGCGAACGTGAGCCAAGCGGAAGAGAATCTCGGTGGAATGGAGATGGCGAAGCCACCGTATCTGCGAACAGACGGTGAGCAAGTAGACCCGCCACATGCGGTAATAACTCGCCCGTATTGGAAGGCCGGTGCAGTGCCATCGAGCGGTGTGTCCTTATGTCTTACGATAAACATGGGCACCTTCGTCCCATCCTTGCTCGGGAACCAGACCTGGAGATCGATACGTCTCTCGTGAGGCTGATGTGGAGTACAGAGAGGCGAGATCTCACCTGCTCGGAAAGGAAGTCCTCTGGATTGAGGCCGCCAACTTCGTGCTTCCGGAGCACGACCCATCTCTGTCCTTCCGGCTTAGAAAAGTCGTAGAAGGCAGAGATCCCGGGCGATGTGAAACCCATCATCATCGCGGTGAAGTAGGTTTGGTCGCGGCTGTTCGGGCGACCCAGGCCGATCGTGCCGATAAAGTCCTCCGCGATGCGTTCGACCTTCTTGCCATCCAGAGTGTACAGGTACACCTCGTCCTTGACGTTCCGCGAATAGTTGAGGACCATGTAGTCCGTCCCGACAGCGGTGCAGTCCTGGAGCAAAGCGGTGTCGTCCTCGGGTACTACGGTTGTTTCGGAGAACGTAGGGTCTGCGACGTCAACGGAGATAATGCGTTGCTTTGAGGCATTCTTGTCGGTCTTGAAGATAAATTTCGAGCCAATGTTAGCAATACTGCGTCGAGGTCAGCATTAGGAGACGGGTTCTCCAATGCACGCACTAGGTCCAGTCGTGCTCGAACTCGTCTGCGAACTTGATCCATTTCAAGTCCTTGTTGATCGGTTGCGATGACACGTCCGCAACCCATACTTTGTATTTCTGCGGGGAGGCCATGTCAGACTCGGAGTGTAGAGCAGAAAGTCACGTGCGTGGGCTGTGTCTTGCGAAATGCTGAGGATGAGGTATTTGCCATCATCGGACACATCTATGCCGAAGAAGCGGTAAGGGTTCTCGGAGTCTTCGACGACGAGGATGTCCTCCGCTGCAACGTAGTTTAGCAGCTAAGCAATAGAAAGTGAATAGTCATAATGCGTACATTGCGGCGTGCCGACGCGATGGTAGTAAACCTTCGACCACTTATCCTCTTCCGTTTCTGTACCAGCCACGTCCTCAGTAGCCGCACCATGCGCCTGACGGTCGGGATAACGCTACAGGTCCGACGTCAGCGTTGCACGGCGCAGATGAAGGGTAACGACCGTACGGAGTAGAAGAAACCTTTGGAGTCTGCTGTCCAGTTGATACCCGAGAACTTGACGAATCGAAGCTCGTCGGAGAGCTGACTCGCGAGGAAGTCAGGGGCAGACCCGTCTTCGTTCTTCCTGAAGGGCGAGTCTGTGGGGCGAACATAGATCGTGCTGAAGTCGCTTCCCTGGGAGGGATGAGCCAAGGAAGGACTCCAAGAGACGGAGCTCCTTACTGAGCGTGAAATCCCGAAAGCAAAGTATTTCCCGCACGGAGAGAACTTGGTCATCTGAATGGCTGCCGTCTTGTCGTCGGAGAGCAGATTGGGCTGAAGGAGGATGAGCATCAAGGCTCGTGAAGTCAGGACGAGTTCTGCTGACATCGAAGAACACCTCCACATCCGTAGAGGACTCTTCGATCGACTTGGACTTCGTGAAGTCGGGGAGAGTGGTTCCTTTGGTGCGATACATGATCATGTGCGGGTCTAGCCCGGCGTTATGATACCAGTACCTGCATGCGACGTCAACATGGGAACAGATGTAGTATTCAGAACACGACTGCTCACCAGCGTCCGTCACCCTTCTGGCTGACCGAGCTGAACTGGACCGAGGTTCAGCTTCATTCAAGCATTAGATATTGCCATTATATACCTTGGCATAGTCGTACGCGCGACGAAGATCGCTGGCGAGCTTGGAGTGGTCCTTGTACCCGCTCAAGTATTCTTTCGTCAGCTTGACTTCCGCGTCGATCCAGGCTTCGGTCTCCTCAGTCTTGTGCTCCAGCCACTCGTAAGGGTCGGGCACGCGCACTTGGCCGCTCTTCTTGCTTTCGTACACATCGACATGGTCAGACCTGCGCGCAGGGGGATACTTCCAGGTCGTCGTCGTCATCGAGCGCAGAGCGTGTGGTAGAACGATGGGCGGTGATGAAGGTCGAAGGCAGGACCGGACGAGGGGCCGGAAGGCGACAGGGAACCTGACCATGCCACGCGACACGCCGGACTCGCGGTTGCGGAACGAAAGCAAGGATGTCCGGGCAATCCATGTCCGCTCGCTTCGCATGAGGCATTTCTGCGTACAGGATCGAGAGAACGTACTTATCGATAGCGTAATGGGAGAAGGTACGGAGTACAGTAGATGGTCCAGAATACAGCAGGAACGATATGCAAGATTGCGTCCGTCAACCCTTGACCGCGACGCTCAGAGGTGTGTTGTCGATGCAGACACCTGTTCAGAAGATGAGTGCTCTATTATGTTGTAGGAAGATCTCGCACATACTTCTTGTCGCATTCGAAGTCTTGTAGATGCCTACAAGTCGGTGGCTGAGCTCGAACATGTCGTTGCTGGCCTGGGGTCAGTACAAAGCGCGCTGACGGGAGCGACAGTACATACCGCAAGGAGATGATTATGAACTGCGCATTCTTCGTTCGGTCCTTGATGTAGTTGGCGACGATGGACACGTTGCGAAAATCCAAGGCTGCGTCGATTTCGTCCATGAAGTACAGCGGTGTGGGTTTAAAGACATGGAGCGCGAAGACGAGCGCCAGAGAACTCAAGGTCTACAAGCGGTGAGGTCGTCATCCCAGCGTAGGACACCGCGGCTTACCTTTTCGCCACCTGACAGGTTCGAGATGTTCTTCCAACTCTTCTTGGGAGGCATGACGCTGAAGATGATGCCTTCGGAGAAGGGATCCATGCTGTCGACGAGCTCAAGCTCGGCGTTGCCTCCAAACGTGATGGTCTGTATACGGTGGTCAGGACGCGGCGAAAGGAGGAGCCGTTGACGGACCTGATACATCTCCTTGAGCTTGGACGAGATGATGTTGAAGCCGCTCATGAACTCGTCAAGGCGCGCCTTGCCAAGCTCGTCGTAGATCTTCTTGTGCTTGTCGCGTTCGGCAGTGACGACTTCCAGGTCCTGCGCGCGTTTCAAGAACTCCTCTTCACGCTTGCGGTACTCCTTGAGGATGTTCATATTCGGGCGAGCGTTCTTGAGTCGTTCTGCGAGCGGTCAATACGCGTACGATCGAGCGAGGGTCAAGAACGGCGGACCTTCGAGCAACGTCGTGTCAGCCACGAGTTCCCTCTTGTTGAACTGCATGAGCTCCGGTTCAGTGTAGATACGGAGTTCCAACGGGTTTTCGCGAGCACGTTCGAGCTTCTTGACGTTGGGCTTGACATCCTCGGCCTCAGGGTCAACCTCCATGGCTTCCCCTTGTTCTCCTTGTTCACCTTCCTGAGGCGCATCTGTAGCATCTGTAGCAGGAGGCGCCTGCTCCTCGTCCTCTTCATCTTCATCGCTGTGATATGCTTTAGAAGCGAAGCACGTCGAGAAAGTGAATGGGAAACCGAACGTACTCGATGTCCTCCAGCCTGAGCTCGTCGTGCATCAACTTGTATCGCTGCAAGTTGCGGTCGTGCTCATCCATCTCCTTCTCCGCATCTTCTAGGCGCTGCTGAAGCATCATCTATGACGCAGTTAGCAAACGTGAGCGACGCGAAGTGCATTGCAACAACGTACCTCCCTCTCGCGGAATTTGCGTAGTTTCGCTTGTTTCTCGTCGAGGTCCTGCTTGATACCGTCGAGGTCCTCCTTCGCGCTTTCAGCGGCTGCCTGTGCCTCCTCGACCTTTTCGCGCATCTCCTTGAGCACCCGCGCGCACTCGGCCCACTGCTCCTCGAGCTCTGCGAGATCACTCTCTGCCTCAGCCAGAGACTTCTCGTGTGCTTTTAACCCGCTGGCCAGCTTTTGCAGATCTTTCTGAGCGCGAGCTTTGGCGACTTCGGCCTTGGTGATCTCGTCGGACGCGAGTTGGAGGTGCAGCTTGATGCCGTCGACCTTGGCCTTCTGTGCGAGGAGCTTCGAGCCACCGATATCTAGGATCTTCTTCTCGAGCGCCTGGATCTCTTCCTCGATCTTGCCCGCCTTCGTCTTAGCCTTCGCAAGCTCCTTCTCGGCGTCGACGATTTCCGCCTCGAGCGCCTTGATGCGAGCCGCGTCGCCCGCGTCAGGCTTGCTCTGTGCACGAAGCTCGCGTACTCGCTTCTCCGCCTCGGCGATGCGGTTGACGAGGGTGTTGAGGTCGAGCTCGGCCTTCTGCATGCGCATCTCAACGCGAGGTCCTTCCTGCGCGAGCTTCTCGCATTCGGCTTCGCACTCGGCAGCTTCGCGCATGCGGTCGTCCAGTGCGCGCGCGGCGTCTTCACTCTCCTTCTCGTAGCGGCGCATAACGTCTGGTGACACGTTCTCCGGAGCGAGTTTCGCGCTCATACCGCCGCGGGAGACCTTTCCGCCACCACCGCTCATGGTACCAGAAGCATCGATGAGTTGACCGGCAAGGGTGACGACGCGCCAACGTCTGCTACCGCCGAAGGCGACGCGGTTGGCCTGCTCCATGTCGTCGGCGACCAGTGTCTGGCTGACGGCCTTGTAGAATGCAGGCGCGAAGCGAGCCTCACGCGGCTTGATGAGGTCGAACAGGCGTGGCACGTTCTCGGGCGTGGGGTCGCGCGGCGGAGGGTTGTTGGGCAGCTTCTCGAGCACCATGAACGATGCGCGCCCGACGCTGTTCTTGCGCAGATAGTCGATACATGCCTGCGCTTGGTCCACAGTGTCGACGACGAGATGGTTGAGCGCTCCGCACGCCGTTGTAACCGCGACGTCGTACTTGTCCGGAATGGTTCCCAAGCTCCCCAAGCGACCCTGCGCTCAAAATTAGCATGCGACGACAGAATGGAGCAATGAGACATACATGGAACCCGTTAATACGACCCGCATTCTTCAGACGCGTCAAGCTGTCGAGGACGGCGTTCTGCGACGTATTCTGGGCAAGGGACGCCTTGGCCTCGTCGACCTTCTGCCTCGAACTCGACGCACGGCTGCGCAAGTCATCGATGGTCGACCGCAGCTGCTGCAGCTTCGCGTCGCTACTCTTCTTCTCCCTCGCAAGCGCCGCACCGTCGCGCTTGAGATCCTCCATCTCTGTCTCCTTCGCCGTGCGCTGAAGCTTCAACTCGCCAGCCTGGGCCTCGGCAGCCTTAGCTGCCGAACGAGCTTCTTCAGCTTTCTGCACGAGCAAGTCGCGCTCGCTCCTGGCGATGTCGAGCGTAGCCTGGATCTTGTTGATTTGACCGGAGAACGGTTCGAGTTCCTTCTGCTTCGTTTCGATTTGGTCGTGGAACACTTGCGTCTTGCCTGCATTGCACTGTCAGATCCCGCAGGCTCGGAAAGACATCTACCCACCTCGTAGAGAATCCGTGATCGCCTCGAGCGCTTTCTCTTCTTGCTCGAGCGAGGCTTCGTACTCCTCGGTACTCGTCTGGTTCTTGACAATCTTGTCGTCACTGTCTTCGATAGTGCGTTCGGCTTCCAGCTTCGCTTTCGAGTCCTGCTCTCGGGTTAGCAAGATTATAGTCGTGGAGGATGGTTATTCGCACATCTTGAATAGACTTCTTCAGCTTCTTTGCCTTGCCCGCAGCGTGCTTCTTGCGCTCCTCGAGACCGACCTCCTGCTTCTCGTGGACGCCCAGGTTCTTCATAATAGCGGCCGAGTGTTTCTTGACTTCCTACAGCTATGTATCAGCAAGATGCGCTCGTGGATAAGGGGAGAGCGAACCTCGTAAAGCTTCAGGCGCTCCTCGTAGTGGGCTTCGAGGTCCTGAGCCTCTGCAACATCGTCGCCATGCCGCTCGGTTTCTTCTTGAAGCTCGCGCTTGGTCTCTTCCTGCAATCGACATCGTGAGCTACGTTCGCCCTAAATCTTGAGTTACGCACCACCGTTGTCGACGCAGCCTCGCGCTGCTTGCCAACTTGCCAGGATTGCCACTGAACGAGACGGCTCCTTGCTCGAACCCATTCGTTTTGCGTGCGAATATAGTCCTCCGCCTCGCGTTTCCCCTCCTCGAGCTTCGCCTTCTCCTTCTCGACGATCTTGAGGCGCGCGAGCTTGTCCGCGCGGTCCTCTGCGCATCGGTCGACCTCGACGAGGGCAGCGTCAATGCGCTCCTTGTAGTGGCTCGTGCCGATAATGTCCTCGAGATACTCGAGCAGACCGTCCTCGTGCTCGCTCGGTGCCTTGGGCTTCATCTGCGCGATACTCTCGACTTCGCCTTGCAGGATGAGGAACCGGTTGTGGTCGAGGTCGATGCCCTTGCCCTTGAGCAGGCCGGTGACCTCCTTGAAGTTACTTGTCGCGCCGTTGATCGTGTACTTGCTGCTGTTGTTCTTGAACGCCGTGCGCGTCACGGTCAACGACGAACCGGGCACGGTTTCGGCAGCATTAGCTCCAGGCTGAGCGAAGATGAGCGTCTTGGAGAATGGAAGTGGTAAATGATGCTCACGAGGTCGATAATCTCGCGGAAGTGGACCTCGACGCTGCATTCCTGCAGGTCGGGGTACGCCGCCGAGTTGTGGATGAGTTCAGACAGCTTGCCTTGACGCATCTTGCTCGCGCGGTAGCCAAAGACGAAGAGAAGTGCGTCGATGGTGTTGGACTTGCCAGAACCATTCGGTCCAACGATCGCGGAGAACGACTGCAGCTGTGTGAGCAACGACCTCGAAATCGTCTCGCGCTCACCTTGTGGAACGGACCAATCTCCTGACGACCAGCGTAGCTCTTGAAGTTAACGAGCACGAGCTTATGAATGATAAGACGCGCTCGCGGGCCCTGTGGTTCCTCGGGCTCCTTCGCAGCAGGCTGTGGCGGCGGGACGGGTGGTCGCGTCTCGGACATGTCGATATCTTCTTCTTCTGACTCCTCGACGACAGATGCAGTTTCTTGCCTGGCTTTTACACGCTGCTTGGGCGGTCCACCCGACGCCATGAAGCTCTCGTCTTCAGAATCGAGCTCGATTTCTGGTACAGGAGTTGGTGTCGCCTTGGGTGTGGATTCGGCCATCTTGCGGTTGGCCTTTGGCGTAAAGACATCGTCAGAATCAGGCTCAGTAGGTGGTGGTACTGGAGCCTTCTTCTTGCGGGCAGACTTCGCTGCCGGCTTCGGCGTGAACATCGCTTGGTCGTCGTCCGAGTCGACGGCGGCGGCCTTCTTTGCGCGAGGCTTACGCGCCGGCTTCTTAACCGGGGTAGCGTCTACATCGTCGTCGTCGTCGTCGTTGTCGCTGACAACGGACACAGAGCGCGCCGCGCGTCGCGGGCGTGAAACAGAAGTGTCGGTGTCGTTGCCGGACTCGTCGGTTGGCGCTGCAGCCTTGCGTTTACGAGTCGTCTTGGGTGCGGGCTCTGCAGCTGTCGTCGATGAAGCTGCGCGCGCTGTGCGACGCGGCGGCATGGCGGGATGCGGTTGCGACGGTTGGCTGGATAACACGACCAAATATCGGAGGAAACGCGAAACCTGACTCCGCCATCAGCACAGACCTGATACGAATTTTGGTCAGGGTGGCAAGGTTCGACATTAGATCCAATGTAGGAGTCTATGATGAGGAAGTAGTGCGGCAGGACCATGACGTGACCACGTAGTCCAGTGTTGTTCAAGTAGCGCAGCCACGACAGAGTACGCTGCAGTCCCGATACGAGTGCAAAGGCTCAAGCAGCAACACGGACAGCGTCCTTGTTGAGATGCGCGAATATTCACTGCTCGCGATGGGTTTCCAGAGAATGAAAGAATGAGGCGATAGCAGGGAAACACACGCACAAATGCGCTGGACCTGTTGGGGGTGTTACGATCGTCAATCCCCAAGGGACGGTTTGAGCTCGCAGACTTGAGCGCAAGGTCTGCTGAAATGTTGTGTCAGACGCGACCTCGCAGTAGGCGACAGATGGGACGAAGGAGCGCTCAAAACACATCTAGGACATCCCAGTGGATGAATTCACGCGGGGTCAACGTTGACTGGAGTCCAGAAAGGTAGCGCGACGGGATGAACAGGTAAAGGGATAGATTAACGGATTGACGTGTACGTATTCGGCAAATATACGGATGTGGACTCGGATGACGGAGGCACCGCGCTCGTATATATGCGTTGAGCTGCAGCCCAACGAGATTGACAGCTACTACTGCACCAGCATAGTAATAAAGGGGGAGACTATCTGGTAAGATACCGCGGAATAGGGGTGACCAGGCGTAGGAGGTGCAGAAGTAGTCCGGTCGACGAGAATTCGACTGGACGAGCGGTCTCGCATGTAAACGGTGATGGATATAGAGTGCAGACATAAAGGTGTGGAAGGAATAAACGTGTACGATCAGAAACCGTAGAGGGATGTGCTGCTAGACGCGGGATATACGGAAGATTGGATTCGAGGGCAGGAGTATGAATGACGCACCGCGTCTTGAACTTGGCGCAGAGAATACCAAAGTCAGCCCAGACGAGCCGGTTGGTCTTATACGCGTATCGCGCGGTGAGAATACGGCTTGCGACGCGTGGCAAGGAGATGGTGATGGTAAGAGGACAAGGAGCGCGCGCCATTCCTAACTCCGCTTGGCACCCTCTGGACTTCGTCCTCCTCTGACGCGCAGCCTACGTCACCGATCGTACACCACTTTCTCGTGTGATTCACGGATATGCTCAGAGTCAGAGGGACGTGCATGTTCAGCGCGAAAGATACAGGCCAAATTATCCCAAAATTATTCACGAACAGCCAGCTCTTGCCAGATTCCGACTTGAAATGATGTGCACGACGCTATCATATGTACGATGCCTCTGCATGCGGTCAGGTCTCCTTAGACGGGTTGCGGAGATAACATATATTGATTTGCTCCTGCTAATAGTCACTACGTGTCGCTGAGCCAAGGGTCCTGGAGCAGCTCGGCCGCTGTGGGCCGCTCCTGTGGGTCCACTGTCAGGCAGCGTTCGATAAATGCGGCCGCACCGCCAATCTCCGCGGGCGAGACGCCGCGCTCCGCGAGTAGTGTAGCGACCGTGGCCGACGGAAGGTTTGTCCCAACATGCAGCTCGCCG
Source organism: Exidia glandulosa HHB12029 (assembly GCA_001632375.1). Classification (NCBI taxonomy): domain Eukaryota; kingdom Fungi; phylum Basidiomycota; class Agaricomycetes; order Auriculariales; family Exidiaceae; genus Exidia; species Exidia glandulosa. The sequence continues at coordinate 39,751 of KV426089.1, read as the reverse complement.
TCTGCGGCGCTCGTCTTGTCAGCACAAGCGAGCAAGCGGAGCTACGTGACGCACCCGATGTGTCAAAGTACTCATCGTGCATGACACAGCGCGCGAGAAACGCAGGGGAGAACGCTGTCGGCCCGCGCATCCTCGCGATGGTGTCGAGTATGAGGTGCTCAGACCTCAGCTCCATCGGTCCCTGAAAGTCAACGACCGCGCTCATGTTCGGGAATAATGCGTCCCGGGATAGCCACTCGAATGTCTACCAGCCTGTGAGAGCATTGAAGCGAACACACCGCACTTCCGTACCAGGCAGCCGAGAGACCAGATGTCGACCGGCTTAGACCACGGACAGCCAAGTATGATCTCCGGCGCGCGATGTCCCTCTGGCTGAGCCGGCCACGTTTGGTATTCGTTGGCAGAGACCGCTAGAGAGGATACAGGGATGGGTGAGTGAGCGGGACGCGAAGGGCACCGCAAGCTTACCCTCCCCAAAGTCGCCGACCACAATCGCGCGCTCCTCGAGCGGCGTCAAGCCGAGCTCGGGTAGCGGTTGAGAGCGCCATACGGACGCGGACGCGACGCCGTCGAGAGCGATATCTGCGGGGAGGCTGATGGGCGGATACTTATCCGGCGGGTGCGCGGCGATGTACGCAGAGATGGCATCCTCGAGGCCAGGCTCGCTCGGCATCTTGACATAGATATTGTCATGCTTGAGATCTGCGCGTGGGCGGTGAGTCGCATGGCACACGCACGCTACAGCATCGATTACACACCGGTGTGCACCAAGCCCGCGACATCGTGGAGGTATGAGAGAG
>KV426089.1:0-36921 GCA_001632375.1 Exidia glandulosa HHB12029 | reverse complement strand
TGCGCCGTGTATCTGGCGCAGATGGAGCGGCCGCAGGCCGCTCGCCGTGTTCCCGAGCATCTTCAGCGCCGCGACCACATTTGCGCCTCGCTCCGCCATACGCTTCACATGTGCAGCGAAACGAAGCTGCGGATCCCATATGATTCCCAACCAGCGGTAGGTCTGCACGGGTTCGAGCACCTGTACACCGCCCTTGTTGTCTGGAACGCGCAGCGACGGGCGCCGCATCGTCTTGACGCGCTGGCGCCCGACCTTCCGAAGAGCACAAGTGAAGTGTGCAAAGTCACGCTTGTCGTCGTCAAGGATGATGCCTTCCTCCGCCGCCCAGGCTCTTGCTACCTCAAATAGTGCGGCGAGGTGGGCGACATTCGTCTCGAGAGACGACGACGACACATAGATCTTGCCATCGTCCACGTACATTATCAGCCGTCCCTCGGACGGCTGGTGACGTGCGGGTAGTCCTGCGCGGATACGCGGTGCTGCCGCACGTAGTCTGTCCGCGAGAGTCTTGCTAAAATACGCCGCGAGAATGGGGGACACGGGCGAGCCTTGCGGAATGCCCGTGCGTACTGGAGCCATGTCGCCAATCTTGCCATCCACGCATATCGCAGCCTGGCGGTCAGACAGGAACGAAGCAACCCATCGAACGAGAGGGGAGGGGAGCTTGGCGTCACGTAGAATGGCCAGTAACCGCGGATGGGAGACGCGGTCAAAGTATCCTGTAATGTCGAATGTCAGCGCTGACGTTGCAAGGTGGCTGCGTGCCGCAGTCTCGACGTCGTGCGCAAACGTCAGACCTGCGTCCTCAACGCTGCGCCCAGGTACACCTCCAAACTGCATCTCCGGCACCAGTCCCTTCGTCACGCCGTAGTGCGCCAGGCGGCGCGCTTGAATCGACTCGAGTATCTTCCCCAAGCACTCCAGGAGGGCGATAAGACGGTATGCTCTAGGCTGCGCGTAGTCCTTCTTGTTCATCTTCCGCAAGCACGCTGCAATGGCGCGCTTCCATCTAGACGGGTGGTATCCTGCGCGCGCACAGTGCGCGATCAGCAGCCAGATAATCCAGTCGATGACGTCCCACGCCCACCGCACAGCGCGGTTGGAGATGCCCGAGTCGCCAGGTGCGCTATCCGGGTCAGGCGCCAGCAGGGCACGTTCAACTTCGAGCCTCGTCACGGGCACGTAGGCTTCCTCGTCTTGCTGCGGCTCATCCAGATCTGGATACTGGTGACCGAGTTCCGGTGGGGGAGCAAAGAGCGTCCCGCGAAGAACATCACATTTCTCCGCGTGGGTCGTGGCCGGAGGAGAGCCGTCACCTCGAGATAGGGGCGGCGTCGGGTATTCGCGACGGCCTTTGGTCCACTTTGGGAGCGACCAGATATCGTTACCCTTCGTATCTTCCAGCTTCGTCTTGAAGAACTTCGACTTTGTCTTGCGCGTCTTCCGTCTGAACACTGCAGCCGCGTGCGAGCACGCGGTCGCCAGCTTCTGACGTATCGCCGGGTCCGTCGACTGACACTGCGACCGTGCTGTTTCCGCCGCCTGGACCTGCTCTTTTGCCTCTGACGTTTCCTCGTTCCACCACGCCTTCGCTTGCGTGCTGGTGCGTCGCTTCGGGGCGGCCTTCCGTGCTCCAGCATCCAGAATGTCGTGCAGGGCGGCTGTCGCGCGCTCGAGCTCGCCGTGGGTGAGTGTACGGTCTTCTCGAAGGGCAAGGAATGCATCTGAACGCTCCTCTGCAGCCGCACGTACTGTTTCTTTGAAGAGCTCCTCGTCCGCGCCTTTCCAGTTGAAGCGGATTCCCGTCGGGTTTTCCACAACCTCCCGTGCTGGGTCGAAGCTCCACCGCAGGCCGCAATGGTCAGAGTCCAGCGTTGCGCGCTCATCTATGCAGAAGTCCTTGACGGTGTCCTCCCGCTGTGCACACTCGTTCACAAAAACGAGGTCGAGTACCGACGGTTTCGCGCTGCCATGGGCGAAGAACGTGGGTTCGTCCGGTTCGTTTACGAGCGTGAAGCCGTTCTCCCGCAGCCAATCCACCGTTGCAACGGCCAGCGGCGACGGTTCCCGATGCATCGTCTCCCACCATGGGTGATGCAGATTCCAGTCTCCCACTAGCACAATCGGCATGTCTCGAGGCAGCCGAATCCGCTGCAACCGCTCGACCGTAAACGTGCGCCCAACCTCGCCCGCATCTCCTTCCTCTCGGGCAAGCGGCGTCTGGTTGTAGATGTTGCCCACCAGTATGGTTCGCCTACCGGGTTGCGCCACCTCGATAAACATTATGTCCGGGTCGTCGGCCAGATCTGGGCGCGGTGTGACGGTCAAGTCGTCCCGCCTTCTGTAATGGGTCATCACCCTGGGACGGTGTGCATCCGCTCGCGGCTGTTGAGGAAGCAAACACGCCCATCCCGGGCCTGCAGAGACTTCTCCCATCCTTCCACCTCCGATATCCCCCCACCAGGGTTCCTGGACGAAGAGCAAATCATAAAAGTCGTGCGCGTCGTGGAACAGCGCGTGAGTCGTGTGGTTCTTCCGATTCATGTTGGCGCTAAGGCAACGCGTAGCTGGAGTACGCGGCTGTCGCGCGCGGTGCTGGGTTTGTCGTGCTCTCATAGGGCAAGCGGGCGGATCGAGGGTTTACTCGGGGCAAATGCCTTCGCCTCAGCCGGCAGATCGAACCCACTCTCGGCGTACCAACCTCGAATCCTGTCCACAACCGCCTCCTCGCTGCGAAGAAGTCGCACCCACTCTCGAATTTCGGCCTTCGGACACTGTTTGTAACGATCACCCAGCTGCAGCGCGATCTTGTCCGCCGCGGAGTGTGTCAACGTCGCCTTTGTCAACAACTGCGTGCGTCCGCTGGCTCTTCGTCGTTTCGGTCGAACCGTGATGAACCCCTCGTTGTCTTGGATGGGTTCAAGTGCTGCTTCCACGTCCTGCGCGTCGCGCGCCGAGCTCGCATGCGAGCTTGCCGTGGGCGCGAGCGATGTTTTGCTCGCCTTCGTCCGGACCTGTTCCCTGCCCGACTCCTTCGCCTGTTGCTCCTCGTGCGCCCTGACCTCCTCGTCCCAGTCCCACCCGTCGTTCTCCCGTCCTACCAGCCCCGAGTCCTCGACGCCTTCCTCCTCTGCATCCCCCTTCTTCCCATCCCCGCCGTTCTTGGTGCCCTCTGTGGCCGGCTCGCCCTCCTTCGCCTTCCCCTTCCTTCCCTGTCCAAGCCTCCCCTTTCGCCTCTGCGTCGTCTTCCCGCTCGCCAGAGGTGGCGCGCTCGACGAGCTGCCAACGGCGGGGCGGCGCGACTCGCACCATGGATAATCTGCCGCGTGGTTACCACCGCAGTTGCAGCACTTCAGCTCTATGTGTGTGCACCCAGTCTCGGTATCCACGTCCATGCCCTTCTCGGCGCGCTCCTGTGCATCGTGCTCGCAGTCTTTGCACACATGGCTCTCCGTGTGATGCGGTCCCGCACAGAACTTGCACCGGGGGTTGCTTCGGCAGTCGCGCGCGCGATGCTTCGCGACGATGCTCCAGCAGTTCGAGCAGGCGGATATGGACGCGCGCTCCTCGAACGCGGCAGTGTTGCACTCCTGCCCGTAGACGTACAGGCGCCGGTTTAGCGCCCTGAACTTCGCTGCATCTTCTGCGGTGGCCATGCAGACCACCAGTGACGAGTGCCGGGCGTTCTCGCGCGCCTCGGGCGACGCCAGCCAGCGCACCGGGTTCGGAATATCCACCAGCTTGATGCTCGCAAACTGAGCGTTACGACGTAGCTGCTCAAGGATGTCGTCGTCTGTGAGCAGACGGCGCCCTGGGCCGTGCGTAGGTACTCTCTTGAGTGTCGCCTTATGCCATTCCGCGTTCTCGTATGCCTTGAATCCGTCGCCCAGCTGAAGTGCCTCGCCTATTGTGAGGCTGTACTCCACGAGATTGCGCCCAGTGTAGCCCTCCGCTGCCATTAGCACCGCGTTGCCCGCCTCGGTCCATGAGAGTCCTACGACCTGCGGCAGAGTCTTGTCCGCTGCGGCGTCGCGTAGCGCGCTGTTGACCTTGTCTATGTCGTCCGTGATCCGGTCCGTACGTTTGATACGCTCCAATTGCGAGAGCGGCGCGACGGGGCGGAAGATCGCCCTAGCAGGGTTGTATCTCTTGTCGTTCTGCTTCTTCGGCGCCGCCTGCGTAGGGTGGCGAGGGGACGGGACGATAGGAACTGGGTTTGCGGATGTAGTGAATCGCGAGCTCGTCTGTGTTTGACTAGGCGGCGGGACAGGCGCGTCCTGTTTCTGGGTGTCGTTCGTCGCAGGAGGGAATAGCGCTGCTTTGATAGTGCCCACCGACGAGATTAGCTCGCCAAGTTGCCTGTTGATCGCCGCGGAGTCGACGCAAGGGTTGTAGTCTGACGGGTCGCGCTTCATGCGCTCAAGAACTATGCCGAGGTGTATGTGCAGCGCGATAGCCGAGTCCGTGAGGTCTGGGAACGCCGTGAGCGTCTTCTGGTTGATGTCGATGACGAGCGCGTCCATCATCTGTTCCAGCTCGCCGGGGTCGATCATGTCCTCGTCTGCATCCTGCGCGTACGGATGTGAGGTCGCCATGTCTTCGTACATTATCGACTCGTGGCTCTTGGTGAGCTGCTGCGGTGCGGGGGATCCAATCCCTGACTGTCGCTGGTCTGGCTCTCGTGCGTGCAACGTCGGTGGCGCATGTGCGTTGAGCGGTGTAGGGATAGCGAAAAGCGCCTCGTCCTGATCTCTGGGCGCGTCGATGCGCGCTTTCTTGGGCATTCCAGGGGTGGGGGTGGACGTGCGCGATATGCCGCTGCCGTCGCTCCCTTCGTCTTCACTCTCGCCGTCGCTCTGTGCACGTTTCGCGCCCGCTTTTTTCTCTGGCGACTTCCTAGGCGAGCCCGTCAGGGACCTGACAGCTGTCGACGCGGACGCGCGTAGCGACACCACCGCTTGGCGCAGGCGCCCGCCGGGCGACCTGGGCGTCTTCGGTCGTTGCACCTCGCTTTGCCGATTTTCTGGGGGTTTATCTCGCTCTGTTGCGTTGGTAGGCGGACCAGAGGTCCCCCCACCGCCGCTGGGGTTGTGCGCGCTCATACAATCTGACTACGATTTACGGATGATGAGGGCGCGGAAGAAAGAAGGAATGCAACACGAGCAGGCGCCCGCTGTGGAGGCTGTCTACGGGCAGGCGCGTAATTTGTCTGGCGCAGTGCGAAAAGCCAGGGTGGGACGTGTCCTGATTCGACTGCAGGGCGGCCATAGCGTCTTCCTCATGCGACATCTTTTTGACGATGTCGAACGTGTCAGTGTGGGTGAGCACTTTGAGCGCGTAATACTGCGGCGAACCGACTGGCGGCTTGCCATCGATCGTGCGGCGAACGAGCCAGACAGAGGAAGACCCGCCCCAGCCGAGTTTCCGGACAACCTCGAGCTCAATTTGGTATTTAGGTTCATAGATTCGCTGTCCGGGGAAGAGAATCGCATAGCGAAGTTCGTCGAATTTAGGCCTGAGTCCAGACGACTCCTCGTCCCAAATGACGAGCGTGTCCTCGCCGCGGCGGGTGACCAGGCGCTGCAGAAGTGGGTCGAAGGTGGTCGAAACGACTGCCGGCGATGGCGGAGACGACGCGCTCGTGGTCATAGCTCGAAAACCGCGTTTTGCCAGGGGACGGGCGAGGCGCAAGACACTGAGTATCTCAGAGCCCGGTCGGGCAAACTGCCGCGACCGCGGCGTACGCGGTAGGACGTTGCGAGCGCGACTTGCTTGGATCAATATTGCGGCAGCGGCGCGCATCAGGAAAACCCCGAACTTTTCATCCGGCATTTGCCGATAAGAAGTTTGTATCTGTTTAGCCCGGTTCTTGCACAAAGTTTGCCAACACGCTAGCCTCGATAATCCAGGCCCTCTTTGGCCGTGTTTGGTCGGATGTAGGGAACGGCCGTAGAGGGCCTGGAGTATTCCGTTAGGCGGGGGACCCGTGTTTGGCGCTCGGCATCTACGTCCGTTCTCCGGCCCGACTTGTACCAATCCACACGGCCGAAATGCCGTCGATTTGACCGCCACAAAGTTATGGAATGTTTTTCAATAGGTCATAATATTGCTCGCGCGAAGTTTCAGGGGAAGGGGAATCCGACTGGTGGTGGTACAGAAATACGGGTCCCCCGAGCATACGGGTTCTTCCAGGCCCTCTACAGCGCGCGCGATGTCCCGACCAAACACGACAAAACATCGCGAGCCACGAGCGCAGCGAGTGAACCAACTACTGTAGAGGGCCTGGATGATCCAGGCTACCAACACGCATGCGAGCACGTTATCTCAACACCAGAGCCTCCTCCTACGAGCACTTCTTTCGCTATACATCTGGCCGCTGGATACATGATGAAGAGAGGCAACTGGCCATGCGTTATCGACGATTCGACGTAGACGCGCTGAAAAGCCGCGTCTTGGCCTGCACTGGTGCAGACGGTGTCGAGGACATGCAGAAGTTGGACGAAGGGCGGTGCAACAGGGTCTTCCGGGTCAAGCTGCGAAACGCGCGCGATGTCATTGCGCGTGTACCCACGCCTATGGCTGGCCCAGCGCACATCGTCACCGCGAGCGAAGTCGCCACGATGGACTTTTTGCGCAACCGGCTAAAGCTCCATCAAGTGCCCCGTGTCCTCTCCTCTTCGTCGCGGGCTTCAGACACTCCCGTCGGAGCGGAGTACATTATCATGGATCCCGTGGAGGGTGTCGCGCTTCGCGATGTCTGGAACGACCTCACCATGCATCAGAAGATCAGTCTCGTGGACAAGTGGATCAAATTCGAGTCCGTCGTGGTCAAGGCGATGCGGATGAGCGGAGGCGTCTACGGCAGTCTGTACTATCGCAAAGACTTGCCATCGGCGGACGCTCGCGACATCTTCGTGGACGGGGTAAAGGACGACGAGTTTGTCATCGGACCTTGCGTGCAGTCATTATTCTGGGAGAAAGAGGATAATTATGACACTTTGGACTTCGATCGCGGTAGCTGTGCGTTATTGATTCGTATACGCCAGTGAACTGTACTGACCGTGCATAGGGGCCGACGTCCCGTCTTTCCTTCGCTCGCTTTCATCATGTGCACGCGCCTCGATCAAGCGATACGCTGTGCCTACGAAGTTTGTGACCCCTTTCGACTTGCCTTTGCGCTTGCAGCAGCCCGACGCGCATCTACGACTCCTCGACCAGTATGACAGCATTGCGGACTACTTCATCCCAAAGGACCCGCGCCTCCTGGAGCCAGCGATGGTGCTCTTTGATTCGAACTGGACCAATATCTTCTTATCCCGCGAAGCGCTCGACCGCGGGGAGATTGAGATCTCCGGCGTCATCGACTGGCAGCACACTGCGATTCTGCCACTGTACATGCAGGCTCAGATACCGGTCTTCCTCAGCGACGCGGTTCCCGCCCCCGGACAAGATTGGGACGAGTTCCGTAAGGAACGAGACTATCTTATCAAAGCCTATCACGCCTTGTATTTCGAGACCGGCGTCGATGTCGTCTGGGCATCCGTCCTTACATTTGGGGAGAACCGAACATTTGCTCAGGATATGCCGGCCTTGGCTGCATCTTGCTGGCGAGTCGGATACGTCCCACTGAAGCGACGACTCATTCGCGTGTTTGAGGATTGGGAGAACATCGGGGGTCCCGATATTCCATGTCCGCTTATATTCTCCCCCGACGAAATCGCGCAACAGAAGGAGGATGACGACACATGGCTGGATGTGGAGGCGGCACGGGAAGACCTAGACGCCGAAGTTGGCGTTGTGAAAGGTTGGGTTCCGGATGATGATAGTTACGATCGCGCAGTCCAGGCCAACAACGCGTTGCGCAACGCGTGGGTGGCAACTGTAAAGCGCGAAGATTTTGGTGGACATGATCCCGCGGAGTTTTGGCCGTATAAACCGGTCTGAACCCACTGTATGTTGCTTAGATATCGTTGTGGTTGCACTCCTTACCTACGGAAGCGGGACCAGAGAGCCCAACGAACGCGTGCTAGGGAGTCTGAGAGCATCACGACGCCATTGCGGTGAACAGGCGGGAGTAAGATGCATACTGTACAACTATCTTTTACAGGGAAGGTGACCACCAAACAATCCGCCTAAGTAGGTGCTGTTCAAACTTCTTGACACCGGACGACTGGTCCAAAACCTCCACACGCAAGATGCCTGGGTTCACATCGCCAGTCGGCCGCTCAGCGACAATGCCGTCTCGTGCGCGGCTAACACCCGCGTCTTCAATCGACGCCCTAGAAATTCGATCAGCCTTGCGTTCTCATGCATGTAAGTGCATACCGTTTGTCAACTACGAACATGCCTCGGGTATGTTCTCCAGCTCGTTCAATGACGAAGTCTCGCCAAGTCGTCCGGAACCCAGGAAGAAGAACGTCCGACTCCTGCGCCGCATGCATAGTGACCATATATGCCGCGAGCGGATCGTGCATCTCAAAAACGTCTCCAGAGTATCCTAGCGCTGCGAGGACTCGCCGTGGCCGCGCGAGAATGGCACTGACGAACGTTTGTAAGAGAGTCTTGGGGTCGTCGAGAATCAGAGCCGAGAAGGATACGGTGTGTTGCGATGTGATGTCGAGCGGTACCACGAGCAAAGGTAGTGTGGAGGAGCCTGAGAAGAGCTGATGTGCCGCGAAGGGGTCAGCATAGATGTTGAATTCTGCCACTGCAGTCGTGTTGCCTGGTGCGTCGAAGGTGCCGCCCATGATCACGATACGCCGTACGCGCGCCAAGGTCTCTGGATCCTTCGCATACACCTTCGCGACATTGGTCACTATGCAGACACTTTGAGTACTCAAAAGCAACGAACGGAGACAACCACGTACGCGGTCCCACCGCGAGGAGTGTGACGGACTTGGCAGGCTCGCGCCTCAAGACATCCAGGATGACATCGTGCGCCGCAACGTCCGTTTCCTTCAACCACGGATGCTCAAACGGCTGAGGAAACGAAAACTCCGGATGTGTCTCCATGATATTAGACAATCCATCTTTGCCGTGCTGTGAGTGCCCATATAAGCACATAAACGCGTCAGAGGTGACGGACCTGGCTCGTCCGGACGCACGAAGTACTCCGCAAGAGCCTGCTCGCCTGCAATCGGTCCAGCAGCGCCTTTGGAAAGTATAGTCTGCGGCCGCGCGTTGAGATGGTCAAATCGGTGCGCGTCTTCAGGATGCGCGTCGCAATGCTGGCGCACAACCTCGTACGTCTTGAGGACGTTGTTGTACGCGTGATCGACATCCGTGTTTCCTATTAGACCCTCTTCAGCTACAACCCAAACAGAATTCGATACTGCACATGCCAAAGGTAACGGTAATGGCTTCAAGCTGGACTTCGGGCGACGCCAGCAGCAACAAAAGCGCAATCACGTCGTCTGTACCGGGCTAACTGATCCAATGAGCGCAGCGCGGTAGACGGCCCACTCCAAGCTCCTCACATCGGTGTCCAGGATGACCTTGTGCGCCATTCCGCAAGGGCTGGTCGTGGTAGATAGCAGAGATCTGCGAGGCTGCATCCGTGCCGGCCGGTCGGTCCGATCACCCACAAGCGATAAGATTAAAGATAACGCTTTCAGCGAGATCTTCGGTCAAGACGCAAGAACACAAAATCTCTGTAAAGAAAGACCGATAGTAGCAGGGATTGTAGAGTATAGTCTATGACATCTATTAATCGTGCAGAAACGCGAACACTGCAGGAACCGCGCATGAGCTTCGTGGCAGTCAGAAAGACCGAGAACTCACGCTGGTTGGTGACCGCGCGAGACGTCGAGCCTCGCATACGGCCCATGAGCCCTGTGAGCGAGGTTAGCAGCGAACTGTGACTCGACATACCGTGAGATCGCATACCAAGAATGATTCCCCAGTGACCGATCTCTTCGTACACGCTCAGTCTCACATCGGTTACACTGATACCGCGAAGGAGCTCCTTCATCATCTCCGACTGGATATGCTCAACCGACTGATCCAGACCTCTGTAGGGAATGATCAGACGCATTGTCGGGATCTATACCAGGGAACACACCCGTGAATGAGGAGGAACTTCTGCGGGAGGCGGCGCTTGACGTCAAAGTTGCGCGAGGCGTACAAGAGATGGTTCGGCTAGATGACCGTATGAATTTTTTATCGGATCGTGAGGGAGTTGCGTACCGAATGCTGGAGGCTCGTCTTCTGCGTCGGGCCACAGATACGACGGACGAGACTTATGTTGTGCACGCCCTGCATACTCTCGTAAATGATATGCCGATCGACGTCCGCGATTCCAGAGAACCTGATGACTTCAGCTCAGCAGCCAAAGTATACCCGTCAATGCACTCACATGATGATCCCCGCGATGTCCGGGACCAAGACCTCGCGCGCGTAGATGCTGAGATCGCGTAATCCATTGGGAACCTCCTTGCCTTTCCCGAGCTCTTCCAAATCTCTAGCCTGTACAACAGCTTGCTGGACTGGGACGAGGAGTGCGAGAAGTCCGCTTTGACCGTGACCCGCGAGATAGACCTTCCTCGCGTCTCCGCCGTAGCGCGTGACATGCTCGGCAACCCACCGGAGAACGATCCTCGTGTCCTCCATCTGCTGAGGGATACGTCCACCTGAGGGGTAGGTAGAGATATCGGGGATGACAACGATGCATTCGAGCTGTGAGGCGAGGTTGCGGCCAAGTGAGGAGAAGAGTATTCGTCCGCGAGGAAGGAAGCGCAGCTGAGGAGGGAGGAAGACGATAGTAGGGCGAGCATTCGCGTCGGTGGGACCGTCAGAGTTGAGAGGGACGTAGACGTCGAGTCGCATGTTGGGTCGCGGAGAGCCGTAATGGATGTTGCTCCTGCGAGGATATTTAGTATGTTACCGGAGAATGGGGAGAAAGGCGACCTTACTTTACTGATACCTTGGCTCCAGCTATTTTGCGATAGAACCAGTCACCAACGTACAGTGCGAAAAGGCGGAAGCCTTCGCGGAGGTACATGAAGACTGCACGATCGACTCGCAAGCATCGTGACCAGCTCCACGTTACGAAAGGGAGCGTCCGTCGTGGAGGTGCATCTTCTTGAGCGAGGAGCAGATATGCGAGATGAGAGACGCCGTATACGAGTGCTGCAAAGTTGTCGGCGTCGTCAGTGCCTGACGACGACATGTGATAAAAGATCTTAAATAGGGGTAGCAGTCTCGAAGGGCCACGGCGAAGAAAGCAGCAGTCCTGCGCACCTGTAATAAGACATGCAACAGCTGGGAGAACAAACAAGCCCAGGATTGGAACTTGGCGATGGATCTTTGTCAGGACGCGGGCCAAAGGACAGCATAGCGATTCACCGAAGCACAAGACGACCATGGCCGGCAGGCTGAGCGTGCCGCCAGATACGAAGACCCATATGATGAAGCGGCTGATAGACGTGCGAAGAGGCTCCTTGGTGCGCACTGGGTGCTCTGGCGTCGTGTTGCGTTGCGGAACGACGGTCGCGTCTGACGCGGACGATATGTCGCGCATATGAGAATATTGCGGCGCCTCTAGTTCAGTTGAAGTGCCCATGGCGTGCACGACCGAGCAGAGGCGATGGTCTAGGTGGGTTGCGCGCCGTGCGAGCCAGGCGTCGGCTCTTTGGAAACCGGTGCAAGCGTGGAAAGAAAAGATGGCCCCGGTGCAATCCGGTCCTGGAAACGGGCGTACGCGAAGCTAGACAGTTGCCACCAGCCTGTCAGGATTTCAGTAGTCAACTATCCCTACCACGGTGCTGAAGTATATTCCCGTACAGACCCACTACATACAGAGGGAGTAGCGTGGGATGCAGTGTTCGATTGACACTCGCAATAATTGAGCTGAAAGAACGGCGACCCGCACTCATGCAAAGGAAAGATGAGGCGGAATATATACTCGTTTACATAACGAGGATGTCGAATGTGGAAGTCATGCCTAATTAGACCAAGAATGTAAGCAACGCTGCCACAAATCCGAGAGCCGTGCCGTGAGGAACAAGGGAGTGACCCGAACCGGCGGGTGGTGCAGTCGGCTGAGAAGACGAGCCAGAGTCCGTGGGGGTCGAGGAGGAACTTGACGCGGACGACTCGATGAGGACACCGTAATCCAGCAGTAGATCGCTCGGCGACTCGCTGATAACGTTGGTTACAGTGAGCGTATGCTGCGTCGACGTATCGAGCCCCGTCACGTTCGCGACCATGACGTTGTACAGCGTCTCACTACATCCCTTCTCCGGCGCATTCCACTGCGGTTGCGGCTGCCCGTCGAGGGAGATGTTGAACACGCCGCGGAAGATCGATCCCGCAGCCTTGCCGGTAAGTGGACCAGGACAAATAACGTAAACCGCAGCGGCAGACGCGCCAGTGAACGTCAGCGTGGCGGAGCCTGCACTGCTGAGATCGCGCCAGGTGTTCCCATACGCAAGCGAAGCGTCTGGCTGAACGAGGCAGCTCTCGCACGGCGCCGAGGCACTGATCGCACCGACCTGACCCGCGAATGTCCAGCGCGAGTCCGTATCGTCGACGAAAGTCCCAGACGTAGGAAGTGCGGAGGGAGGGTCCAACGTAGAGTCGGGAGATGTGCCGTTGCCTCCACTGGCAGGACCAGCAGGTTGATCGAGTCCCGCGGTGTTTATGATTATGGAGTCTATGATCAAGTCGGACGGATTCGCCTTGGCGTTGGCGCCCTCGACATTTGTGATCACAAGAGTGTGCGTCCCACTCGGCGCAGTCGCTTTGTAGATGAGCTGATTGTATACGTTGGTCGCGCAGCCACCTGCAGGCCCATTGAACGTCCCGCTCGGAGTTCCGTCGAGCGTAAACGTGAACGACTGAGCGAAAACGTTAGTAAACCAATCTTTGCTAATAAGTAGATACGGCACACCTGAAGGAATTGCCCACCACCTTGCAGCGTCCCGGGGCATACGCTGTACAGATAGACTTCGGTTCCTGCGAAGGCTATGGTCGCGGTACCGGCGGCGGTAAGCTCGTGATAAGACTCGTTGAAGGTCTGCGAAAAGTCGAACTTGGTGACACAAGATGCGCAAGGAGCATCCTTCGATATTACACCCCAAGCTCCATCGTACGCAATCTGGGGCGAAGTGTCGTCGAGCTTCCGGAAGTTGGCGCCAGTCGGGGCAGCAGGAGACGCAGGTGGATTCGAGGGCGGAGGAAGCGTTCCACCCGACTCGGACGTCGACGGCGTACCTGAGCCACCCGGCTGAAGCGCCGGAGTCGCGGGCTGCGAGAGGCCACCCGTGGTGACCACCACGAAATCGAGGACGAGATCAGAGGGGTTGTCGGTGAATCCAGAGTCCAGGTTGCGGATCGTCGCAGTGTGCTGGCCCTTCGGGAGCCCCGTGATCTCGAAGAGAAGCTGGTTGTACACGTTTACCGAGCAGCCGCCCTTCGGGCCCGCAAACGAGTCCGTCTGTCCATCCACTGCAAGAGTGAACTTCTGCAGGAATTGGCCGCTGGGAGAGAGCGTCCCTGGAACAAGATCAGCTAAAGAACTTGGAGCCATGCATTCAAAAAAAATCACCTGGACATACACCGTACACTGAGACTCCAGTACCAGCGAATTGGATCGTGGCGCTTCCAGGTTTGCTGAGCTCGTGGTACGTCCCGTGCGAGAGCTTAGAGAGATCGAAGTGGGTAGCGCACTTCGCGCAAGGAGCTTTCTGAGAGATCGCTCCCCAGTTGTCGTCGTACACAATCTGCGGAGAGGTGTCATCGAGGAGGAGGAATCCCGCTCCGCTCGGCACTGGTGACGACGGCGGATTAGACGGCGGTGGAAGTCCTCCTGATACAGGACCTGAAGGGGGGAGTGCAGGTCCGCTAGGTGGAACGGGCTCCGACACCCCAGCGCTATCGAAGACTGCGAAATCCAGCAGGAGATCGCTTGTCCGTCCGAAAACATCGTCCTGGACGTTGGTGATGACAAGCTTGTGCGCCGAAAGCGAGAGCCCTGTCTTCGAGAACAGCAGCTGTCGATATACGTTCTTTGCGCAACCTCCAGCAGGTGACGCATGACGACCTGCGTCTGCTCCATCGAGAGAGAACGAGAAGCTCTGCACGAACTGCGCAGTCCCGACGGTGCCAGGACAGATTCCATAGAGGAATATGGACGTCCCCGTCCACGAGATCGTAGCGCTTCCCTCGCCGCTGAGCTCCGAGTACGAGTCGTCGAATGTCTGCGCGAAGTCTGGCTTGACGAGACAGTCCGGGCAGGGCGTTTTCGCAGTGAATGTACCCCAAGGGCCCTGCAGCACGACTTGCGGTGAGATATTATCAAGCGTGTGGATGTTCGCGCCTGTGGGAGGCGGCGGCGAGGCCGGCGGGTTCGATGCGGGAGGCGGTCGCGCAGGGGTCGGCGTGCCGGCAGGCGGGGCAGTGGACGCGGTACTGGTAATCGGCGGTACCGTAATGGTCGTGGCCGGTGGAGGTACGCTTGCCGGCGCCTTTTCTGCAACAGCGAAATCTAGTAAAAGATCGGAACTGCTGGCGTTGTTGGTGATAGTGAAGGTGTGGCGGCCATTCGTGAGACCAGAGATAGTGAATACGAGTTGGTTGTAGACGTCGCCTGCTGCACACCCGTCGGCGAGCTGGAGCGCGCCGTGGGGTTTCCCGTCGATCGCAAATGAGAAGTCGCTGCGAAAGAGGATGGGTGGAGCGGCGGGATCTCTAGGAGCAATAGGTCCAGGGCAAAAGTTGAACACGGACAATCCGACGCCGGTGAACACGAGCGTGGCCGACGCGCCTTCTGTACTCGTGTCAGACCATGTGCCGTCCTGGACTTGGGCAGGGTCTGGTTGCGCGAGGCACGAGGGGCAGGGACTAGCAGCAGAGAAATGGCCCCACTGGCCGTCGAAACTCCAGACGGAAGAGTTGGCGTTGTCGAGGAGCTCGAAGTTGGGCCCAGATGGGACGGGAGACGGCGCGAGCTGTGCTCGCGCAAACCCGCCAAGAAGAGAGGCGAAGAGGAGAGCGTTCAGCATGACATACCACTGCGGGGACACGGGGAAGGTCGCCGTCAGAGCGAGAGAATAGTATGAAAGTCTCGACGGCCATATGTACCCGAACCGAGCTCGGACAGGACGTTTGCACGTGTGCGTAGTTCCTCCGGCTGATACATAACAGGGGATTCACCACCCAACGACAGCTGTTTAACTCGCTTGGATCAGCCCGTCTGGGCGCATCTCGCGGCTCCGAGCCTGTGGGAGCGGCACCACGTCCAGGATCGCCCTCTTAACTGTACGTAGTACTGCTTTGCTCAAGTCCGAGCGCAAGGGTCTGTAGGGTCTGAGCGTTTCGGCCATCCAGCGCCGTAAGGTACACTTGGCTGTGCGCGAGGGTTCGTGTTTCCGTCCCGAATGGGAGGAAGGAGAAAAGTACCGGGCGGTCGCGATTTCCCGCTGCTCACCGCCTTGACCTCCCGATCAAGAGCCCGACTCAACAAGGAGGCTGACAGACGCATTAGAGAGGTCAAAGAGATCCCGACGCTGTACTGTCTCTAAATAAGTAAACGGAGCACCGCCAGTCTCAAGTTGAAGCAAATACCCCTTCAAGTTCCACCCCGGATCAGAATATCGATGACGCTCCTTCTGAGAACCTGGACTCTCTGACACCGTGTGACAGACGTCTCTAGCTCGGTACCTCGAGAAGAGACAGCTGCCTTGCTGCGTATATCAACTTCTCAGTCGAAGCCGCAGTGTGGTAGCGCGGATTGGTTGTTCGGCCTGCAATAACGGGCGCTCATGATGCAGCAAACGGTCCATGCGCAGCTAAGATGAGGGCAACAGGAGACTGAACGACTGAGAGCCCGGTAATTTCCCCTGGTATACAATAAGGTTTACAGCCTAGTTCTTAGGATTACGTATTCGACTGAGACTGTGTAAGGGGACGCGGAGTCACTGAAGACGGTACATATAGGTAGGTGACTTCATAGCCATATACAGTTCCATGCAGCTAAGGAAAGTATGTGCACGGGCTATCACGGAGGAGGAGGAGAGCACGCAGACACTTTCGCAAAGCTGCTCGGTCCCGGCTGTTACACGTTGTCAATTACACTTGCTGCCCAGGCATCGTACCGAATGGTTGTGTATGTCAAAATCCCTGTGAGCGTGAGAGTCCATGCTAAAAGGCGTTGTTGCCGCCCATCCGCGACGGGTATAATCGTAGGTGATAGATGCGCAAACGCAGCGGCATACAATTAACATCTTATATCGAGACAATTGCGGCGCGAAGTAAGTACAGGGGATGAGAGAATCGCCGCGAGAGGTCTAGATCTGTTACAACAGCTCAGCTTCAGATTGGAAGTGTCGAAATGATACAAATGCGAAATCTGTTCCACAATAGCAGCAGCAGCAGATAAGTAAATACGGTCCCATGCTTTTGAATTACGAGGCGCCGTACGCGGGTGGATGGCTCGCGTCGTCATCGTATTCATGTACGGGTGGCGGGCGCTTCCTATCGCGGGAGAACGGCGTATTGTCGGCGCGCAGGGGCTGAGGCGGTGGCGCGAACTGCACGGAGGAGCGGCTGCGCGCGGCGACAACTGCGAACGCGGCCTGTAACTCAGGGTCGTGTTGACCGGCGGGAGAGTGCGTGAAGTCATGTGAACTGTCTACGCTCACGGTCAGGACTGAGCGGACCTAGGTAAACATGGGACGTACTACGCCCTTGAACATGCACTGATGTGGTAGTGTCTGTCAGCGGGAACGATGTCAAAGACGGCGTCTTGAACGGATTAGGTTCGGCATCGTAGCGGCGGACTGAGGTGTATGGCGTGAGCTGGCAGCGGCAGAACATGGATTCGACATACCTTGGCGCACGCTTCTTCGGCGTCGCATAAACCAGTAAAGGCCAGCGCAGGCGACGGCAACGATTGCGATAATGGGTACGACCACCGCGGCTACGGGGAAGGACGAAGAGTTGGAAGACGTGTCGTCAGTCACAATGGCGTAATCTATGAGCAAGCTGCATCGTGTCAACGAGATGCGTGGCAGGCTGAGGCGACCACATACTCGCTCAAGGGAAAAGGGCCGGTTCCCGGGTGGTTCGTGACCGCAATAACGTGCGATTGTAAGGATAATCCCTGTAACACGTTAGAATTGAACCCACACGAACACAACAAGCTCACCTTGACGGTGTATACTTGGAAGTTATATTCGTTGGACAGGCATCCAGGCATAACTTGCTTGAAGGTCCCATTGCCGACGCCGTCAAGGTCGAAGCTGCCGATAGAGTCAGCGCTGCACAGTAGTTGCCTTCAGCGCTACGAACGATAGGTTAGCAGCGTATGTTCCGTTTACATGACGGCCTGTAAGAATCTGCATTAGAACAATTCGGCGAGACTTGCAGCGATCCTCACCAGGGCATATCGTATATATCGTCACGCCAGTGCCATTAAAAGTAAGCGTTGCGGTGGCTGCGAGAATATAGCAGGTCAATATATCTGTAAGTCGACGATGCCTATACGCACCTTCCGCCGTCGTATCGTGCCACGTCTGGTTCATAGCCTGCTGAGGGTCCGGCTGGCTGATGCAGTCGTTGCAGGGCTGCCCTGGCGACACCGGTGCGAACGCGCCGTATGTCCAGCGTGCGTCGGCGTCGTCAATCGTCACATTTCGCGCAGTGGCGAGGGCGGCGGCGCCAGCGACAGCCAGGATGGTGAGACGCATGGTTCAAGGAGCGCACGCATCACTGCTCCGTTTACGCGCCTGAATAAGGGGATTTGAGCCCGCGTTGCCACGGCCCGATACTCTTCCGAAGCGCGTGGCCTCGGTCCCGGGACTTTGGAAGATCTGCCGTGTCAGGACTCTCACCTCAGCTGGCCGTTCCAAGCTTCCCAGACAGCAAAAACACCGGATATCGAGCGCCTATAGGCCCTTTATCACTCAACGCTCAACGTGTCGAAGTCTCCCACGTTTCAAGACGTCTGGAACAGCAAAGACGGTACATTTGAGGTCCCGCCCGCCTGCTGCGGTCATTCAAATGCGATGATCCTTGATCCTGATCTTTCGGGACTATTCTCTGCAGTGCCTCCTTCCAGTTCGGGAGCAGGCTTCGGGGCAGCATTCCACTCCCACATGAGGGCAAGCTCAAGCGATGTACAGCTGCATATCATGTCACTCAACTGCCAATCCCTCTGGCAGCAATCCTCAATACGAACGGAACACGGCAGCACCGAGAAAGTGTTGTGTAGTGATCTTATAAGCACGTTCTCAGCATGAGCGCCATACCTCACGCCGTGGAACCAGCTGGGCAGTCAGGTATGTGACGTGGAGTTACTTCTAGCGAGCTCCGAGCTCAGTTCAGGACTGCTCCGAGTCCATATGGTCGATCGCCCACCGCGCGACGCGCTTCAGCTCGTCAAACTGCACATCCTCCAGCGGTCCCCTCTTCACCTCACCCACGCGTTTTCCGTCTACCCTCTCCATCAATCGCTGCAGCGCTATCGGCCCTCCATGATCGTCGTACAGTTCCTCAAGCAACGGATGGTCAACCAGCTTCCAATACCCTGTACGGACCCGCGTCAATGTGAGACTATGGAAACCGGGCTCAATGAATGGACGATCTCACGCTCAGCTTCAAGGTAGTTCTTCTCCCTGCGGTGCATAATTGCGTGAACAAGCTTGCTCGTGCGATCAGGTTTGTAGTCCGGCCGCGGGTGCACAAGTTCATGGGCGGCGTACAGATCGTCGTTCAGCAGATGGAGAGCTGTGCGACGGTGAGCTTCCATTGTTGAACTCGAACGCGTCCAGTCGTAGTACCTGCGCGCACTGCTTTCGTCGCCTCTAGAGCGTCGATGTGTTCCTTTATGTTAGCGTCAAAAGGTTGCGTGAGAGGACAAAGTCGCGGCCGCTCTCGGTTCAGAGCTGCGAGCGCAGCGTAGACCTCCTCCGTCATTGCAGGAGTCACGGTAAGAGGACAAGGTAGGCGCTCGGGTCCGCTGCCAGCGTCTGTGACCCTCGGCTGCATACTGCGTCGGATGCATTCTTGATGTCGAAAGCACACCATGTGCCAGTCATACCGAATTCTTCGGGTAGGTCTCTTATATACACAATACGCCGGCAAAGCACAAGATGACAGCGAGAGCGACTACTGCTTCGCACCCTTGCCCGGGCCTGAGTTCTTCGCCGCCCACTTCGCGATCGTCTTCATCTCCTCAAACTGCGCCTGCTCCAACGGCGCACGCCTCGCCTCGCTCACGCGCTTCCCATCTGCTCCCTCAATAGCGTTCTGAAACTTGACTGGACCGCCATGGTCACGATACAGCTCGTTCAGGAGCGGGTGCTTAATCGTCTTCCACATCTCTACAGTCGCGAAAGTTAGTGCAATGCAATGTGAACGGCAAGCGATGAGGACGTACGTTCCGATTCGAGGTAGAGCTTCGACCTGCGGTGGATGATCGCGCTGAGAAGGGAGCACGTCCGGTCGGGCAGGGGAGTAACGTCGCGCTTCGCGAGGCAGTAGTTGTCGAGCGCGAACTGAAGATCGTCGTTCAAGACATGGAGAGCTATGCCACGAATGTCAACGACCACGGAGAGAGGGACGAAGGCAGGACTCACCAGCGCGAACTGCAGGAGCTGCTTTGGATAGCGCCTCGATCTTGTCGCGCAAGTCGGGCTCATAGGGCTCGCGCAACGGGGAGAGACGTGGACGCTCGCGCTGCGAGAGGTAGTCGAATATGCCGTCAAACGTTCCAAAGTCGAACTCAGAGTCGATGACATCCGAGTCTTTGGCGAGTGAAAGGTGCGCGAGCTTTTCGTCAATAGCCGTAGACGAGTGCGATGAGGACGAGTGCGACGATGAGGACATTGCGAGATGCGGGTGAGGGGCTGCGTTTGCTCTTCCGTCCTGCGCGCATCGCCAAAATTTATAACTCACTCGCAACATCAGACCTTCCCATACGTTCTGACCACCGTGCATGTATCAGACGTTCCATTCACGCGTTGGACGAATGAGAAACGCGTTCCTTAGTCGGCGGAGCAGTCGGATCAAAAGTCACATCAGAGAAAACTGTGCTGGAATGATCCGAAGACGCACGCACCAATGACAGGACGAGTTCACTGCCGCCCAGGTGCTCTCCTAGAGAAGCGGGCGCCGAGGACAGAAGCAGAAGACGCGAGATAGATTACTGCATTCGATGCATACGTAAGGTGAAGTACATGGCTTGAGTGTAAAACGAGAGGACGCGTTCTGAACGAGGGTGAGCTGACAATCCGTCCACTCCAGAGGGGAGGAAACCGCAGAAGGCAAGAGGTAAGGAAGAGGAGAGTGCGCGCGGAGTCCATAAGTAAAATTCAGGGCGAATGCATAACTTATGCAGCTCCAAAGGAGAGAGTCCGATATTTTGTTGGTACTGAGCTCAGAGTGCGAGAGCAGCAACGGCAACAGCCAAGAGCGCGACGACAAAAGAGTTCGCATGCGCGAGCTGCCCGCAACCGTTATCGCCGTTCTCCTCAGGAGAGTCCGGTGTAGGTGTAGGTTCGCTACTCGAATCACTGTTGCTGGATGAACTCGAACTCGATCCTGTACCGGACAGCGCGCTCCCGCCGCCGATAATCGCATAATCCAGAATGAGGTCCGAAGGGTTGCCCGCGCCCTGTGCGGCCACAACGTTCGAAATCGTGAAGTTGTGCGTGCCCTGTTCGAGGCCCACGACGTTATACACGAGCTGGTTGTACTGGTATGCCTTGCACCCGTCCGCAGGACCCGTGAACGTCCCGTTCGCCTTGCCGTCGAGCGTGAAGCTGAAGTGCGAGCTGAATGCACCGCCGCCCTCCAGCGGTCCTGGACAGATGGCGTATAAAGAGAGGGCATTTCCAGTGAAGAGCAGCTGCGCGGAACCCGCCTGCGAAAGATCGTGCCAGGTCGTCGCGTGCGCCTTCTTCGCATCCGGCTGCGTCACGCATGCCGCGCATGGCTGGGCGGCCGAGATGGCACCCCACGGACCAGTGTACGTCCACGCCGGGTCTGCGTCGTCCACCGTTGTATTGCGCCCAGCGGTGCCGGTCGTGCTAGGAGGGTTGATAGCTGTTGAGCGCGTCACGCTCCCGGTCGAGGTGGTCTTGCTCGGCGTGAGGGTGGCGGTGGCGGATGTCGCGCCGACTGGGTTGACGACCGCGTAGTCTATGACTAGGTCGGACGAGGAGAACTGCTCGCCGGGCGCGATGAAGTTGTTGACCTGGAAGATGTGCGACGACACTGACAGCCCGGACTTGTGGAAGATCGCCTGCAGGGTGCTTGTCAGTGGCTACTGTCGTATGCCAACAAACATGCCAACCTGGTTGTAGACATAGTCGTTGCAGCCTCCTTCGGGCGCGAGGAACGTCCCGGCGGGTTCATTGTCGAGGAGGAAAGTGAAGTTGGAACGATAGATGCCTTTGGGGCACACAGCATAGACCACCAAGCTGCTCCCGACAAAGCTGAGCTGCGCGGAGCCGCCCTGTAATATTGTCAGAAGGTGCAGGCAGCAAGAGAAATAGCGCACCTGACTGAGGTCGTGCCAAGTCCCGCCGTGTGTTTTCTTCGGGTCGGGCTGAGTGTTGCAGGCCGTACACGGCGCGGCCGCGCTGATGACACCCCAATTGCCTATGTAGTTCCATGCCGCGTCTGCTCCAGGTTAGGCAGAACCAGACTCTTAGGATTTTTCGGCGCACCAGTATCATCATACGTAATCGTCGCAGCGTGGGCGGCCGAGAGCGCGGCCGCGGCCACGAGGAACGCAGTTAAAGAGCGACGAGGGGCCATAACGAGAAGGGAAGAGGGGAAGGAACACGCACGTTGACAGCGCCCTCACGGGCATCATCCCCGTCAGATTAATATCCGTCAGCGCCCGATCATCTGGCAACTCGGCTCTGAGAGAGGCAACCGCTGAGGGTGCAATACGAGTCAGAGTCAGGCGTCTCGAAGTCCTGCTGTCTCCAGGTCTAGGTACAAGGGAAGAGGAACGCGGTTGAGCGCTTTGTCAAAGCCGCGATTCCTAAACGGGCTGTGCAAGATGCTTAGGTCCACTTCGGGTTAGATGCGGCGAATCTCCTCCCATCAGACCCTGGACGGCCCTGGAATGCGCAGCCTCATCCGCCTGGTATGCAAGACTTACGATGAGAGCGCGAGGTCAGCATGCGCGTAACTATAGTGGAATGAAACTCATGCCAGATATACGTGGTACCTTCACACCGCGTCTCGCAACCGTACAGGCTCCATTCCCCCCATACGGGGCTGAATATTCACACACCAAGTCCCACTCGCGTGCGCTCCTTGGAATTGGGCTCCGGCACACCGACTGTTAGCAGAGCGGAGGCCTTCAAGAGCATTAAAACCAAGAGAGCCAAGTAGTGAAGCCGACAAACGATGCCTGGACCGCCGTGAAACAGCGTACTCCGTTCTGCGCGTCGACCCCGTTTGCCATACAGTAGGATGTGCCGGTCGTTGGTCGTACGGTGGTGCAGCGAGTGCGGCAGTCTGTCATAAACGGGCCCGGGCAGGTAACTTTACGCCGTCAAAATGCGTCAAGGCCTCTGCGATGGCCTGTGCTGCAAGCTCGGGTTCTTGTTGAGGGAACTGTCGGGACGGTCACCGACTCGTCAACATGTCACCGTCGCATGCGCACCATATGTGTTCCCTTTTCGACCCAGTACACACCGCCACGTCCACACTCCTTCGACCATTGCGCCTGCATCTGCTTCAACGGACCCGCACTCTCCGGCGTTAGTACCACAGGTGGGGCAGGAAGGGCGATGAACATACTTGAACTCGTCCGTACGCCCTACGACGAAGTATACTGGCGGGCCTGTAGGGTCATCAAGGATAGACCGGAGAGCCGCCAGCGCAGCGGGATGGTGGTCTTGAGCGCGGTGACAGCTCTGCGTGCAACGGTGTGTTACAGTACTGAACCAATTGCACTAAGCACGACTCACGGCTTCCATTACGCGACTGCAGGCAAGGGTCACGCCACGGAATCGATGCGGTTCCGGGAACGCGTCGGCAGGATGTGTTCTTAACGCGTGCGTCTGAGCAACGCGGTCAGCGCGAGCGCGAGCCACATTCCAATACGAGACTCAGACTGGGACGCACAACGAAGAGTTCCAGAGATTTTGGGTGCCACGACCTGAATCCGGGACTCTTGCTGAGTTCCTTAAGCGCTGCCTTGCGGGAGGCCCACGTATCCGTCTTCGTCCATGACGCAAACGCGAGGATCTTGAGCATCCGCGCCTTATCCGGCGTCTCGGGACTGATAGTGCCGTCAAGTAGGACAAGCGCGCGTACAGGAAACGTCGGTTGAAGCGTCTGGAGTAGTGGCCTGTAGTTCGAGTCAGCCGTGGCCAGCAGGAAGTCTCAATGTAGATGGTCTGACGAACAGAGAGGTGCCTCCCATCGAGTGCCCGACACCGATGAGCGGTCCTGGCAGTGCGCGGAAGTCGACACCGTGCTGTTCTTTGGCGGACAGAAAGGCGTGCACGGCGCGGGGGTACATCCATCCAGTGTCTATGTGACCGTAAGCGAGCGTGCCGTGAGGGCGACTGGACGTACATGGATTCGATTCCAGTTCCTGTTCGTTCAGGACAGCAGATTCGCCGTGGTTCGGGCATTCTGCGCAGCATGGGGTCAGTCATCAAGCCGTTGGGAAGCGACAAAGGTGCGGGCGAGCAGTCGAGGTCGATATTCGACGACGCCATGAGAACAGCAGGAAAGTCGATCTTTGGCGCACACACCTATAGACCATATGTCGCGAATGCCAGAGTACCGTTCAGCGAGACGTTCAATCAGCGGCAGCCAGGTCTCCTTGTGGACGCCCGTCGCGTGCAGGAATAGCAGAGTCGATCCAGACGGGTGCGAGCCTTGTGGCACAATATGAATAGCACAGACTCTGAGCGGGAACGTCGGCCGTGGGTCGACGACAACAGAGCGGATAGATGTGGCCATTACCAGACACGCAGGGCTTTCGTGGTAGTGGTGCAAGACCAACGAGCTCGAGGACTGATCCGCCGCAGCATCCAGATTGTATTTCGGGTAAGAATTGATAGCACAATGTCAAGGAATAACCGCAAGATTGGCTGCATTTGGGTCAATGATGTGCCTGCGAGGTGTCGGGTGCCATAGGAAGCAATCTGGGAGCGCGGTCGGGGTGAGAAAGAGGTCAGTCACCATCGTTTAAATTTGGCCGGATCTCGTTCACTTGAGCACAGAAATAATACATATCTCTCCATGTATTATCTCCCTTTGTCTCTCATTCTTCATGTCAACGTGATCCTGAGGGACCCAGGCTTATGTCCCGTAAAGTGACGAAAAATTCCCGGCACAACACAATTTGTTGAAATTATAATGCACACGGCGAGCGTGCGCTTTTGTATAAACTCACCTCCCCTCGGCGTGTTCGGCGCGTCCTCCGAGAACCCTACTCGAGGCCAATGCCATCACGCCACGTGCTTGGTGCCGCCGCGTCCAACGCCGCCGTTTGCGCGCGTCAGACGCCTGTCACGCCGATGCGCTGCCGCACACGCGCACCGCGCTGGCTATGATTGCTGCCAACGACAATGGGGCGACCTGGACACCTTAATCCTGAACATGTTAGTGCTGGCGCGCGTAGCTGTAGTGTTGTGTTGTGGTCGTCTTCGCCGGACCCTTATCAGGTCTGCGCGCACCGCCGTTTTCAATCGACCAACACACATGTATATCCATTCGTACCATGTCAACATCACCGTCTAGTACTTTAACTCACTGACTTTTTTTCTATGCCTCCTTCTTCCGTTGCTCGCGGCAAGTGCATGTCGTACGAGGACATATGCGACTCTTCCGTCCTTCGCTACAGGGACATTTGAACTACTTACTTGCCCCTCAGATTGATGGGGGAAGCATTGGCTGTTGTGGGTGTGGCGGAAGCATCAGCGAAGCCGGCACAAGCTGCCGCTGCGAGGTGTCGGACGA
This sequence comes from Exidia glandulosa HHB12029, assembly GCA_001632375.1. Classification (NCBI taxonomy): domain Eukaryota; kingdom Fungi; phylum Basidiomycota; class Agaricomycetes; order Auriculariales; family Exidiaceae; genus Exidia; species Exidia glandulosa. Next base: position 11,982 of record KV426089.1, on the reverse strand, counting down.
CTGCGGGGACGGTCCCAAGTACCCCAGTGAGTGTTACGGTGGCATTTCATCGTGAAAGTCGATGAACAAAACCAAGACGGAGTAAAGCGGCCTTAAGACACTCGGACACTTGAGAGTTGCGCAAGAGCCGCGTCGGTCGCAGGAAGACGAGGCAAAGGTCAAAGTGTCGGGGTTTGAAGTCATCGGACTCGGCCGAGCTCGTCGACTTGTACATAATTTTGCGACCATTTGTGTTGCTGGCCGGCCGATTCTTAGGTTGCGCAAATGTATTGTGTAACGCGGAATTTCTCGTCAGTTTACGGGACATACAGGCTCGCAGCCGCACCTAACCAAAAAGCTGTGACTTAGCGGGCAGAAGTTTGCGAATAAAATGCAAATCACATGTATCCGTACTACCTGTAACAGAGAAATACCCTACAAGCTATAGACTGATTACTTGTACTTACTTAGAAGGATGAGAACGAGGATTGAGTCCGGTCGGATCTAAATTTGGATCCGCATCCGCGTTTGCCCCTTTCTGCTTTCTTCGACCTCGCTGAACGGCAATGTCGAAGCGTTCATCGATAGCCACACACACACACACACACACACACACATCTAGCTGCATATATCGACTTTGACCTTCCTTTCTTTCTGCATGTTCAAGCTCGTTACGAAGGGACGACAACTGCGGCAGCCTGAAGGTTTTTTCTCGGCTTGGCGACACCCGCTCGACGGTGGCCCACGGACGCTGCGCTATAGTTACATCCTCTTTTCATGACTCCGGCGACTTCATATGATGCCCCGCCCGCTCGAGATTCTTGCTGACAGAGAAGGGCGAATTCTGACGAATCCAGCTTGCAAGCACGGCGCGCTCGTCTTGTGTATCCTTGACCCTGCTTGCTACGGCGTGTTCATGACACAGGATCGCTTGACGTCGATGTTAGGCAGGGCTGGCTCTGGCGCGCATGCATGTTTGACTGTGCCAGGCCGCTATGTGTACTCCTCTGGGCAGTTTCTCACACCATCTGACCTGCTCGGCCTCCGATATACTCAGAGCCCTGCATCTCAGGTCCATCGCTTCTCTATTGTATTGGTCGCTTCCCCCAGGCTTCGCGAGTTCCCATACTAGCGACTTGACTCACAAATTATGGACAGTCTGGGACAGTCTGCATGCTGTTGCGCGACGCTCGAGGCTGTAGCCTGCGTCAATCACCTGGCGCTTTCCTTTGTCCCGCGGTATCTCGCTTGAGCGCCGTGAGTACTCGTTGCCTATACTGAGTTTTTTTCGACCTCAAGTATCCGCAAACATCACCCTGGGCTGCGTCGGGGAAATCGTGGCAGTCCAGATGGTCAGAGTATAAAAGGCTTCTACGTACGGGCTTCCAGCTTCAGTGTTCAGATGCGTTGCTCGCTTCTAGTTTCAATCGCATCAAGTTGTGTCGTCGCTGCGGCGACAACGACGACTCCCACTTATGATTATGTCGTTGTTGGTGGCGGAACAGCAGGCAAGACCATTTACCCCTTCCCCCAGCACCACCGCTAACTAGCGACATTTCGAAGGCCTCACTGTTGGCAGCAGACTGAGCGAAGACCCGCGAATCAGCGTGCTTGTCCTGGAAGCCGGTCAGGATGCGGAAGACTTCCAAGAGGTGGAGCGTTACCCTTTCTCTTGCTGCATGCTCATCATTAACGTCTCTAGGTTATCGTTCCTGGATTAATCCTGACCGGCCAGAGTGTCGGCGGCATACTCGACTGGAAGTACCAAACAGTCCCTCAACCCAATTTTAACGGGCGCCAAATCACGCTGAGCGCCGGCAAAGCGCTCGGTGGGTCGTCTGTTACGAGTGCACTCATCTTTGTCCGTGTCTCCTGCTTGTCTATATTGGGCGTCTCTAACGTTCCTCCAAGACCCGTGGGCAGAAGGAACAGTACGACGCTTGGGGGTCACTCAACAACGATCCGTCATGGGGCTTCAGCGCCCTTCTGCCTTTCTTCAAGAAATCGGAGCACGTCTTTCAGCCAGACGCCTATCAGCGGGAGCTCGGTGCAAAGCTTGACCTGCCGTTCCGCGGGGCGAAGGGAGCGGCGGCAGTGGGATACGGCAACTTCGAGTATGCTCAGAGCGCGCTCTGGCGCTCGGCAGCTGAAAAGCTGGGGTTACCCGCTGGAACCGATGAGACCGACGGGGAGACCCGTGCAGTGTCCGTGTCTACAGCCTCCATAGACCCCCGCAACAATACTCGGTGAGCGGCACACCCCTATCATCGGTGTGAGAATCTATCTGGTGCGCGTCTACTGACGGGCGTGTTGCTGTTTATGTAGATGCGATGCCACTTGCGCGTACTACACCCCTGTCTCTCGGCGCCCAAACTTCACTGTCATGACAAACGTCACTGTTACGCGGATCCTGTGGAAGTCGACCAAGGTTCCAGGGGACGCTGTGGCCGGTGGGGTGGAGTACGTCGATCAGAGCGGTGTGGTCCATAACATCTCCGTGACCCGTGAGGTTATTGTCGCGGCCGGCGCTATAGGGAGCCCGAAGATTCTCGAGCTCTCCGGTGTGGGAAACCCAGCGTAAGTCATGATTTGTGCGGAGTATGACCTGAGGTGCTGACTTAGCGTGCATCTAGTATCTTGAAATCCGCCGGCGTCAAGCCTGTGGTAACCCTCCCAGCTGTCGGCGAGAATCTCAGCGGTATTCCGTTTGCGCGTCGGTCTCAGTATCAGACATTCTTACCCCTTCTGCAGATGACATGCAAGTTTGGGTGAACTCCGTTGCAGTCAACGTCGAGTGAGATCTTGCTACTCTTCAGAGAACGTCTGCTTATGCGCTCTGCGATACAGGATTACCGCCGACGTACTGGCCGCGAACCCGACCTTTGCAGCTGAGCAGCTGGATCTATGGTCCCACAACAGAACAGGTGCGATCTTGCAAGGGTAAAGCTTCACGCTCTAACTACCGCCATGAAGGTCTTCTCTCCCGCGCACCATGTTCACTCACACTCACGGCACCCTCGGATCTCTTCTCCCACGAAGCTCTCGCACCTCTCCTCAAGGCGGCACGAGCAAACATCTCACACTACGCCTCACAATTTTCCAACGGCATCAGCGCCGTAGCGCGTGGCATCGTCGCACAACACACCGCTGCGCTCTCCCTCTGGGAGCGCAATGCGGAGCGTCCGGTCGAACTGTTCTTTCAACCAGGATACCTGGGTCCCACACCCGCGGCACAGAGACCAGGCGGTGCGAACACGAACTTCAGCTCCATCACGACCCTGTTCTACACACCCCTCTCGCGTGGACGTGTGCACATCGCCTCCTCCGACCCGTCGGTCCCGCCAACGCTGGACCCAGCATACTGGAGCCATCCGCTGGACTCCGCCGCGCACGTGAAGGGAGTGCAGTTTGCACGCAAGATGCTGAAGACTGCCCCGCTCTCGAGTATCAACGGCGGCGAGTTCGAGCCCGGTGAGGACAAGCAGTCAGACGAGGACGTGGAGGCATGGATGCGTACGATTATCCAGAGCGACTTCCATGCTGTCGGTACGGCGGTGATGCTCCCCAAGGAGCTGGGCGGCGTAGTGGACACGAAGTTGAAGGTGTATGGCACGCGGAATGTTCGCGTCGTGGACGCCAGCATATTCCCCTTGCCGCTTTCAGCACACACCGTACGCAATGCCGTCGATGTTTGGTACACATTCTCACGCACGCCCAGCTCGCTTCGGTCTACGCGGTTGCTGAGAAAGCTGCAGACATGATCAAGAAGAGCGGCTGAACATGGAAGTTCATCATCAGCACGTTTTCGCCACATTCGTAATCCTGTACAGGTAATAGCTAGTAATCAATCGTCGTAAGTCTACAATCTAAGTCACAGCACGCGTCGCAAAGCGTCCAAGAGTCCGGCGCGGCGTGCAGCGGTCTCGAAGACCTGCGAATGGTCCACGTCCCGGTAGAACATTACTTCCATTTCGTCGTCCGGGCTCTTCCACTTCGCCGCAAGGCCGATACTCTTGTCCGCCCAGTCGATCTTCGACCCAGTGAGGTACGTCCACACCTCGGACGCAGGAATGATCTGGTCGCGCTCGCTCAGGACAACCGCGCTCCGTACACCCTGCAGATCGCTCTTCCAGAGGATATTATCGCCCCAGAAGAAACGCCGACTGAGCGTGTGCGCGACGCCTGGATCGCGCGACGCAAAGTACCACAGCTGGTGCTCGTTCGCGCGCCACATGCCCGGACGACGGTATACGAAGTTGTGCGCCGTCGAGGGCAGGTGCAGTAGGAGCGGGATCGGGTCGACCATCACCATTGCCGCTACGCGCGCGTGGTCTGCGTGTAAGAAGTGCGCGGCGACGACTGTCCCGTACGAGTGCGAGAGGACGACAAAGTCTTGGTCTATGGGGAAATGTTCCTCGAGTACGGTATGGACGCCTGCGACTGTCGTAGTGCGGTCCGGCATCGGGGCTGTGATACGGAAAGAGATGGGGAGGAATTCGACGCAGATGACGCCCACATTCGGCTCGAGCGAGGAGAATTCCTTGAAGAAGGGCGTGTACGGCCACAGACCGATGCCGATACCGTGGAGGAATAGGACGGGCTTTTTCGTGGAAGACGTGTGCGGCCGAATCCAGTACGGGAAGGGCGACGACGAGCGCGTCGACAAGAGTGCCACCAGCGGGCGCACTGGGAAGACAGAAAACGCCGCGTGCACGGGCGTGTAGTGTCTGAAGCCCTGGCTGAAGAGATACCCATACGTAATGCTGTCGACGAGCATTACGATCTGCAGTTGGGTCAGAAATTGTCCTCCCATTGACGGCGCACATACCATATACCAAAGCAAAGGTCGATGCAGCGTCTCGACGTCGTCAAGAGTAAGCCTGATGCTCTTTACGTTCGGATTGTAGCCCGGCTCAAAGTCGTGTCCGACGAGTCCCTCGATGCGTTGCACATACGACTCGAGCTCGTCCTTCCATTCCGGTTTCATATCCGCACGAGATGAGCCGAATACAGCCCAAAGGATCCAATCTTCGACGTTGTCGCGCCGAAGCTCGCTAGACCCAGAGCCAAGGTACCAGCCCGCGGTGTAGGAATTGATGTCTGGGATGTGATCGTGGCAGAGCTCGAAAAGGCGCTCGCGTTCAGCGCGAGGCCGTAGATCAGGGTGTACAGCAGCCTGCACGTGTATTGAGTATGATTCGATGATTTGTCTCAGCGGCTGCGCGCACCTGCTGAAGTCGATGACTCCAAGGTAAGTAGACAGCAATGTAGAACGCGCATTCGAGCAACGGCCATGTCAATGTCCAACCTGGAAGACGTAGCCTACTAGTCCAGTAGGGCGGTAAACCTATCGCGTCCAACGGAATCCAACGCAGGGCGGTCCAGGTAGCGACATAGATGAAGCTGAGCGGCGTGACCGACCGCAGCGCGAGAATGGTTGTCCGTATCAAGACATATTCGACGCGCGACGTGCCTAGCATAGCTGAAGCGCGAGCTTGGGAACTAGCTTTGAAGGTTGGTCGAGAAGGTTATAAGTCAAGACGTGCGCAGTCCGCTGGGGTGGCGCAGTCTGGGCACAGTCCCGGCTCGTCGGATGGGGTATGACGTGAATAATCACAAGCTAAGCTCCTGATTGCTCCCGCGAAACTTTCTGAGCGACCGAAATCGAGAATGGAATATTTGTATGGTCGGAGGACACTGGGGAGGTTGGAGCCCTGGGAGCTGCGGGTATCCTGAGTAGTAACAAGGATCATGGTGCTGCGACCGTCGTCCCGGGTCAACACGAAAGTGGTATAATCGACGTCGAATTTAAACAGCAATACGACGGCGTTCCCACTCATGTTCGAATTAGACCAGAGAAGTGCCGACGACCAGACCTGGAGACCGGAGTGGCGGCGTCTGAGCGCTGCAATCCACGATGACCAGCTCGACCCCGGGCAAGGGACAGACGCAGTGGCAAGAAGCCCAAAAATATGAGGTATCCCCGAGGAAGCGCAGGCGCTACTTGAGTTGCATTGGATGTTGGTCTGTAGCATAGGGGCCGCGATGTGGCGCTCCCATGCGACATCGTATAGTCGTTCCAAAGCGACATCAGCTGACCAGAGGCTGTGCGCAGTGAGGTGGTATGTCCTAAGTGACATAGAGTGTCCAGACCCAAGAATACTGTAGTTGGGCTCGAGAGAGTCACTCAACAGGTGGCGTGGTGTGACCAGCCAGACGACCCAAGCAAGCCCGCAGTCAGGTGCGCACAGGGCGCCAAGCTGCCAAGTCGTTTGACAAGGTCCAAGCTGCCAGTGCGGTATGCTAGACCGGGTCCGCCCCGTGCGGCGTCACGGCAGAGGGAAAGGCAGTCGCGACGGAGCTTAAAAGCGCGGAATCTCCGCACCGTTCACGGACAACACTTCCATTTAAGTACCTGCCAGGCCGGTGTCTTCTGTTCCTTCAACTTTCATCCAACCGCACGACCGAATAACCGACGACAGGCGCAGCCTAAGTCAATTACTGTGCTAATGCTGAGATATGAGACCTATCCTAGTGCATCAAGAGTGCGCTTTCACGGCCCACGTATCCGAGTCGTCTGCTGGCTTCGCTACTTCGGTCTCTGCCAGTGGGTTCTCAGCGCTCTGGATTACCTCTACTCTGATCGTACTCTCTGGCCAGAAGGGCAAGTTCGACGGAACCCTCGTTTGGGACTCGAAAATCTTGCTTTCGTAAAATAGGACGGCCGTCACCGCGGTGGGGTACAGCCCCTGCATTGGCGTCAGGAAGTCAATGTCGACGAGGGGTTTGCGTACCACAATGTTGTCCAGCATCGCTGCGATGACCTGCGTCGCGAAGGAGACGTTGGACGGCAAGGGGTTAAGGCTCTGATTCGCGAAGGCCGTAAGACGGGGAAGCTGGACAATAGTAGTAAGTTCTCAGTCGCGTCATGACGTGGGCCGGAAAATGGAGAGACGGACACCGAGGATAAAGTAGATTAGTCCGGCCGTGACTAGTGTGCAAAGCACCCTATCCGCCTTTGTGTATCGGTTTTCAGAGATGAGCCGACTGCTCTTCCTGTGGACCCTGTTATGTTCGATCAACTCCTTCATCGAAAGAAATGACGACGAAGTCTTTACCAAGCCAGGCGTGCCAGAAGTGCTGTCCCGACGGCGTTGAGAATAAGAGAGATCGTCCAGGACGCATTCTCGAGGTTTGTGCACAAGCGGGGAAGTGCGTCGCTTTCGGGAAACTTCGCCTGGACGAGGCATCCGAAGAGACCGACCCCTGTCGCTGCCCGATCGTCAGCGAAACCGAAGCGACTGACGCGTTACGCATTGCGCGTACTCGCAGCACCGAGCCACAGCAGAAGCATACTGAATGCAATCACCCGCTGCCGTTGGTAGAGAATGATGATGCGCCACTGCATACGACACGGTTCCTCAGCAGTGCGTTGTGCGTGTGCTACGAAGGTCGGTAGACGCACCACGATGAGAGCGTCGCCGATTAGATACTAATCGCCGGGGCATCAGACCGAATCAATAATTGACTCCCGTAGTGCGAAGGCGTACCGCAACAGTGAATATCACGTCGTTCATGTAGCGCTGTAGTTCTGTTGAAGAGTTTGCCAGCTGAAGGCGGGACAAGAGGTTACCCTCTCGATCCACGAAGACGATATTGACACGCTTGACAAGAACCGCGATATTGGAGCTCCAAAGGAACGTGGAGATAGTAAACAGTGCCACCATCGCGATTGCATTGATGGAGAACATTGTCTTGGACCGGCCATGCCTGCGATCGAGATCCTAGTCAGTCTTTGACGTGGCAACTGGAAGGGTGTTGGAGGAAGGCCCCGATATACTTAATACTTATACTGGACACTGCCGCTCCGAACACTATTAGATATATACCTGGAGGTAATTAGCGGTTCGAGACTGGGAGTGCAAGGAATGACTCACCGTACAACATCGACTGAGCAAGGAGTGACGCTACGTCACGCATAATACTAGGTCCAAGGTGAGGCAAGATTTCTTCAAAGGGGATTTGAGAGGATGTCATCTCGATATCTGAACGTTTCTGAGATAGCTCTGATGCAGTCTTTAATGCTATCCTCGCCGGAACCGCTGATATTGGAGCAGTGTATGTTTATGACTTCTGCTTGAGCTTATTTTAATGATTATATCCAAGCAAGTTGAGCTCAACGTGATGCGATCCGGAAAGTCATCTGCTGAGGAGATAACAGCAGCGGCCTTCGCAGCAAACATCGATCGCTTGTACTGTAAGCCAAAAGTTTATTACCGCGTAACGCGGAACGGAACCCTCCCGTCGCGGTAATAAATGCGATTTATAACGCGTAACAGAGGTGCCGCGGTCGTGAGCGTAACCTAGGTTCGGCGCAAGCCCCTACGAAGTAGGGGCTTGTGACAGCATGTCCGGAAAGAGCCGTTTCGCAGTGATTACTCTTTCTCCGTGGAAAGTCATCCGTCGTGCTTTATAATGCATATTACAGCTCCTGAGACATGTATGCAGTGCCTCGACTCGAGTGAGCTGCGGGATAGCGCTTCCCTCCGTTCGAGGAAGCGCGGAAAGGTGCCGGGTCCTATTTCCGTATCAAACCGATTTCGGAATACGCATACATAGGCACTTCAACCTCATCGAGCGTACCTCAGAAGGTCCCATTATATCATTAATAAGCTCTTAGAAGCTACTTGAGGAGAAAATTTCCCCGCCAAGATGACGTGGAAAAGCCTCCTGCCGGCAGTTACTGATCGCGAGAATCCTTGCCCCGACCAGGTACGTCCTTGTTCATCTCTCTGTCCCAGTTATACCAACATCAAAGTGGGTCAAGACATGATAGCAGTCGACTACAAATGCTATTGTGGCCAGGAAAGGAGTAGAATACATGCCTACATATCAAACCCGTTCGTTTCCATACATTTTGTTATCACATCTTCACCACGACCAAAATATCCATTGTAGTTACTTTCGCAACACAGTCGGGTGCTATTATGTCTCAGGAACAGAATTTCCATACTTTACAAGTCGGGGAGGTGACTCGGTGAGGTGTTAGAGTCTTCGCTGCAAAACCCCTCGGCGCGTGCCTTCCTGCGTAAGCCCCCGACGCGGGATTCCAATGTTTGGTCGGAGCTTCGGGGGCTTAGTTGAACCTGAGCGTAACCCGGCGAAACGGTGGCTAAGGTCAAATACTGTAGAGCCAAATTTCGGGCGCTTCGCGGCAATAGACCCTATATCATACCCAGAGCTTGCATTTGAGAGTGCTTTATCATGTGTCGCAACCTCAGGACCATCTCTAATGGGTGACAATCGATCTCGGAGCTAGATTTTGTTCTGTCCCGGTAACAAAGTAACGGTCACGCTGACCCGGCGGTAATGCATTTTCGGTGTAACGGGGTCAGGCGGCGGTAATGAATAATTGGCTTACAGTAGTCGCATCGGTTGCCGTCAGTGTATAAGATAGTGTTAACTGACTGCGAACTCCAAATAGTAACAGCGGGATTTTTCAGTAGGGGTTTGTGACTCTGCGGAGGTCAAGGAGAGCGGATGTCACTTGCGTGGGACTGATGGTAGCTGCCATTGGGAGATAGCCTCCTTGCTAGCATGACGTGGCAAACGCCCGCTCATCCAGTCTCGTTCATCCCGGGTAGCCTGCTTGAGGCTGCTATGAACCTTGCTCGGAGCCGCAGTGATGACGTCCCCAAACAAGCAGGGAGAAGCCGTAAGGCAAGTATGGCCAATGGCCTAGAATAAAAGGGCAGGTATGGCGCCCGAAATCCTCACACAGGCCCTCGGAAATCAGGAACACACGACATGCGCATCCTCGTGATGATCGTCTCGACTCTTGTTGTAGCCACCGCGACAGCACGGCCTTCAAAGAACGAGTGTGGAGAACGAACATGCGCGAGAATGGTGGCCGGAGGCGTGGGCGGAGACGTGGGAGACTGGTGGCAAGGGCCCGGGGGTTCCTCAGTAAGCTCCTGATCCCAGGAAAACCTAGGTTGACACAACACGTTCGACAGACATGACGACTCGCCGCTAGGTAATCAAGTGTCGCACGCAGGCCATGTAACTGCGTGAATGTAGCCCTCGAATCTACCGATTCTCGATGACACTATGTGATCATGAAAGAATGCATCTTGCCAATCTGGCACCACCATTGGAGGAAAAGTGAAAGTCGTGGAGATATTGAGTCTTTGGCAGGCGCCAGGGAAAGAAGGAGAGCCCTGCGCTGGTTTGTAACAACGCGGCAGCTCTTGAACTTTGAAGGCTGAGTGGTGCTGAACCCGGGTGTTGAGCGCGCAATGCATACAGGCTCGTCGAAAGCAGGCGCCCGCTCAGTGGTACAAGAGAGGAACCCAATTGAAATGCCAGCTGGATATGGGCCTGAAGTATATTGGGCCCGCGCGTCTTTGGGAATTGAGACTGTAGGTTGCAGATTGCATGTGGGACTGAGTGTCGACCTGAGTCAGAATGTCCGTTACATCCATCAGGAAAAACATACTTCAATATATCGGCCTACATAGGTTCTCATAGCCGCCATAGCGCCCTAGACAAGTCCACTCTACATAGTTCCGTATAGTCACAGTATCAGCTGCATAAGCCCATATAGCGCACTATAGTTGGGTCACCCTAGGTGACCTAGGAGACTATGTGACTATACGGTGCTACATATTTTAGCAAGACTATGCAAGGTTCCTCGTCGGCGCTTCGTATGGATCCTTCTGACAGGCATGGGAACAACGGATGAACGTAAAAATGAATAAATTACGCTGCAGGTTATAATAATATGTACAGGGATAGCGAGCTGTCGGGCAGCCAATTGGGACAGAAGTGTGCGAGGGTCGGAAAAAGCGGGACTAGAAGAGCGATAAGCCCAGGCAAGATGTTCGAAAACGAGCGGGACGAACCTGGAGCGGTAACAAGCACATGCAGGTCGCGAACGGCCTACGAAGATATGAGGATGGGTACGCGGGAACAGGAAGACACGCACGTACTTGTCGGGGATCGCAGAGCAGGCACTGGTACGCTGCCCGTCGTCGTCAGCGGCAGCTCGCTGTGATCGTTCTCGCTCTGCGGTGGCGGGTACGACGTCGATACCAGACGTGCGACAATGGTGAGAGTATAGTAAACGCGTGAAGGTGGGCGGCAGCGGACAGGCCTCGACCAGCGACGAGCTCGATGCGCGATGGCGCCCCTGGACAAGCGGAGTTAGTAATGATAACGGCGACGGCAACTGGGACTCGTACCGAAAGAAGTGCACGCTTCCCGGGCGCTGGTGCGGTCAGCAACGACGGGAGGGGAGAGAGGCAAGGAGGGACAGCGGACTTGGAAAGCCCAAGTCCAACTCTTTGTAGGTGTTTGGTGAGGCTGTGCACGTGCACGTGCCGTGATCCCGGGCCGGTCCGCAGCTGTGTGGACTTCGTCATTTCCAGGGCGCGTCCGCTCAACTCCTGGACACTGTAGGCCCCGTACACCATTAATGTTGGTCGACAGAATTCTCCGCAGCCTCCATGACCCGTTCTTTGGGCCTATGTAGTCGGATATCGTCTTACAGACTGTCACGGCGCGCTGTGTATGTAACAGAGTGTGCACCGAACACCGAAAGTGTGATAGCTTCCTGCGCGAAGGGCACTCAAGCTTCATGTATTATATGGGTCTCTATAGGAATGATGTATCATATAGTGTCTGATAGTAGTTAGTTACTATGTCACACTATATAGACCGCCGACGCTATGGGTGACTATGGGCGTCTATATGGCACCCGCACAACTATGGGAACCTATAGTAGACTTTATAACTCATGGGTACCTATATCTCATACGGTGTTTCCTGATGTAGACGAAGACAAGAGACGGAACGAGCCGCGTCAGCCTCGTTGTTCTCGGTCTTACCAGAAAATTCTCCGGATCTTGACCGCGATGCTCTCCAGCGACGCGTCAGCCAGCGACGCGCGTCCCAGGATGACTCAGTGCTCTAATCGACTCGTATAAATGATCTGCTGCTTTG